>OY735200.1:73836710-73894210 GCA_963457665.1 Thysanoteuthis rhombus
TTATAACTGCCCAAAACATTGATACTCAGAATTGTTTACCTGGTAGATAATGGTCCTGCGTTCTATCTTTTTGTGGAATTTGAATTCTTGGGAAAAATATTTCTATTTTGGTTCACTCATTTCATTTAGTGTCATTACTTCAATAGATTCAATATGAATACAAATTGATTGTTTATTCTTTCTTTCATTAAATTATGTAAACGACGTTAATTAAATTACGTGTCTGTCAATTATTTCGTAATTTGATTTCTTAATAAGAAAAAAAAGGTCATTCTTGGTTATTTAGTAACAAAATATGATAGCCTAATGATTGCCAAGGATTATCTCCTTGATGGCTAAAAATGGCTAGAATTTTAATTTTTTGAATGTCAAACTAACTCTATTGCCCAAAATGTTATGTACGCTCCAAACTTCATAAAAAGGGTTAGGGTTAGGGTTTACGGGTTATGGTTTCAAAAAGATTTCGTAGATTAGGAGAATGGTATCTTGTAGCTAGAAAAACAGCATAATGTTGTACACAATTGTTGTCCTCAACGAGGATAACTTCCGGCAATCTCTGTCTTCGTATTTTACGAGCAAATAACCAAGGATTACTGAACATTTTAGAAGTGGCTTTATATTATTAATATATTATTATATTATGTTATACTGCCAGCCTGATTTGTACCACATATAGCGTATATATATATATATATATATATATATATATATATATATATATATATATATATATATATATATATATATATATATATGTATCAAATGAATTAGAAGGTTACTTTCAACCGTCATCTTAATTTTTGTTGAACTATGCGTCAGTCTTTTCTTGTCATTGTTTATTATATTTCGCCATCGAGTAAAAAAAAACTTGCGTGAAAAGAATAAAGTAGACAGGTCTGGTTAGTTACTCGATAGAAACCATCACGTGACCAACGTCTTTCTGCGTGTGGGTAATGATTTTGACAAAGGGGTGATCAATGAATAAGTCACTTCTCTCGCTGTTTCTTAGGTAGTGATCACTAAAAAAAAAACTATTAAGAAAAAAAAACAAAAAAAAAAAACAAGTATGAATAATGCTGGGCACAAATTAAGGGATCGATTTAGGATTACTTTCATTGCAAATTGAATACACTTACTGAGAACCTCTTCCTTGCGGGAGGGTTAAAAACGATAGAACATCTTTTCTAGACATAGTAAGGAGTGAATGTTGAATATCTCAGCTCTGTAGCTCTATTGGTGCGGCCTTTACGCGTGATACATACATAGCCAGCCAGCCAGCCAGCTAGCCAAACCAATTTGAAAACTGTCGAAGCTTATGTTGACAGTTCTAGTTGACAGTTCCCTAAAAAATTATATGCATCCTCAGAATCAGTGACAATAACAGATGAGACAGAAATAGAAAATGTTGTATTTATCGATAACTCTCCTATTCATCCTGCATCGTTTTATTCATCTTTCCTGATTCGGGAACTAATTGTTTTTGTAAAAGGTACGTGCTCGTCCCCAAGAACATTTATCACTCTCAAGAAGAAAAGGACAGCAAAAAAAATCATTGGGAATTATTCTTCTGAATACTTTGCTTCCCTTTCCCTATCCCACCATGCCCCAACATAGTTAAATAGTAATCGTCTTAAAGGACATTATGAAACATGTCACGTACGGTGCGACGAAAGCAAGAGTCTGCAGCCAGTCGCACCAGTAAATTGAATAAATTGCATTGTATTCATTTTTCTTTGTACATTTTCAAGTTTGCGCGTACAGAGTGAACATGTTTGTACGTAGATCAATGGTAGCATTAGGTTCGAATGTGTCCCCTGCAATTTTTTAGAGATTACTTTTTTAAAAAGATTTTTTAGATTATTCAAAAGAATATTTTTAGATCATTTCAAAGATTTTTTTCAGGGTCCCTTATATATATATATATATATATATATATATATATATATATATATATATATATATATATATATATATATATATCCCTCCTTAAGTCACGGGGTCAGTGGGTCCTCTGTGCCGTGTCTCCATAAATAAAAGAAATACCAGTGAATGAATATATATAGAAATGCAAATAATAACATATATTTTTGAAGAGAGCTTTGTGGTGTTCTCATAATGTCGATTTTGCTTTCTGTTGCACTGTGCGTGACATATTCCTCTTATTTTCAAAATAGTGTAAAAACATAGACTTCCTAAAGGAAGTGTTTTCAGAATTTTGGGTCAGGTAGAAAAACTAACCTCCAAAAGAAAGTGTTATTAGAGTAATATGATCAAAAAGAAAGTGTTATCAGAACAGAAAACTCTCAGATGATGTCATAAAAGTCATTAATGAAGGCAAAATGTTCCATTCCAACGTCATTTACAGTTAATACAAAATAAGAATATATTACTGCATTATAATTACATCGTAAATTGCCCCCTAAAACGTAATGTACCAGTTGAAAATCAGCCAGATTAGTTTTATTCTTCAAGTTTCAACATTTGGAGGATGCAGCTGAGAGAAAATTCTGCTCGCCTTGCGGTTTTTGCTGATTTTTTAGCTGGTAATTTACATGCATAAATATATATACATACAGAAAAATATCTTTTACATTAATCACACTAAATCAAATACCCACCGTGACGGGCTGAGTAAATTGCTGTGATAAGATAAATGAATAGTTTGATAGATGGAAATCAGAGAGTGTTTTCTTTGATACGTTTTTAAAAACAGGTTTTCATTCTCAAGTGCAAAAAAAGGAGGGTAATGTTGAAAATTTTGGCGAGGGATCAAGCTACTAAAATAAGGGGTGAGTAATGTTAAATTGGTGCACGATATTGCCGTTGTGTGTTAGTTTGAAATCTCTCCACATACTTCAAAGTTTTGTTAAATTTTAGTTTAAATTCAAAGTTAAAGTTGAAATTGAAATAAACTCAAGATAATTTAAAGTCAAAAGTGAAATTCGGTTTCGTATTTGCAGAGAGAAGTAACCAGATGAAAAAAAGTGAATGATCAAATTATAAAGGATATTTGAAATTTTCAAAATTTCTAAACATTTGATTTTATCTATTTAGTTATTTTTCAAAAGAATGTGGACGTTATTATATTTTCAATCTTCTTTAAAAATTTTTTTCAAACTATTGAAAATAAGTATTAGGAGATGGATGTTCAAAATACAATTTCGGGGTCAAAAAATTTGTCACAAACACGTTGCTTCATTTTGACACAAAAAAGCGTCCATTTCAAAACTAATCAGCATTGTAGTTCGAACACACTACCCAAAAACCTTTCTTTTGCTGGGTTGATTTTCAAAAATTAATTTGCTAAAATTTTTTTCCAGGGTCCCAGTACTACCCACAGAAAATCTTATGGGGTTATGTTGTGTTATTTTTGTGGTCTATGAGTACATATAGATGAATAGCCAGACAGACTTTTTGTGAATTATAATAAGATGAATTAATCACTGGACTATAACTTATGCTTTAGAAAGCACTGTTAAGATTAACAAATAACTCAATATCCGTGATCATCTCACTTTCGAAATAAATTCAGGAATGAATATATATATATATATATATATATATATATATATATATATATATATATATATATATATATATATATATATATGAACCTTTGCAGCTTTAAACATTGCCCACATTGAAAAACCTTTCAAACTTTTTTGTGTCACTTCAATCAATTATTTCCCAATATCTGTTTGTGTAATTTATATCATTTTGCTGAGTGTTTTTTGTGTGTTTTCATCATCATCAGTTTTTCAGCGTCCGTTGTTGGACATAGACCTTCCCCAGGATTTGCCACACTTCTCTATCATGGGCGTCACGGAGCCAGTACTTCCTGAACTTGTCTAGCTCGTCTCTCCATCTAACATTTTGCCAGCCTCGTTTGCGCAAGTGGTCTCGGGGAATCCATGTTGTGAGTCGTGAAATCCATCGATTGTCAGCCATTCTTGCAACACAGTAAAGTCCCAGACGATTGGAACACTGCTATCACAATGCTTTTATATAAAAAAGGAAACCCGAAAGACCTCAACAACTATAGGCCTATAAGCCTACTCAACTGTGTATACAAACTTTTCACAAAGATCATCACCAACCGAATCACAAAAACACTCGATGAAAACCAGCCACGTGAACAGGCTGGCTTTAGAAGAAGCTACTCGACCATGGACCACCTGTATGTTTTACTCATATCATGGTATTGTGTGTAAAATTTTTCTTGATAGGATCATCAGTTGTATACCATGTGACGGTTTCGAGGATTAAAAAACAAAACTATATTTAAACAGCACTCCAGCAGTGTTGATCAAACAACACCTCTTCTTTTGATATAGAGCTTAGAACATAGTTTGTTATTCTATGTAGGGCATTATCATAATGTATTGTATGTGGATGTTATTTTATATTACACATAATCTATTCTCTTGAAACACGGGGTTTATCCACGTAGGTCACCATAAAAAGTATTTAACGACTAGGGATCAGTAAGTATAACAACAGACGTGACTCATTGTTCGTGTCAATTCTATTGAGAATTACCGTTCTGAAAAGTCACAAAATGCCAGAGGAAACAAAGGTCATACAGATTGAAAGCACTGGAAATCTCTTACAAAATACTGAATATTATTTGCCAATAGGTCTGTCTTGGAGTGTGTGCAGGCTTGTCCAGGGTGTGCGATACCCGTTACGAGGAAAAAATATGCAAAAGTTCTTATATATCACCCAAAATGCCAACTCAAACCATTTTTGCTCTGTGGTATACTGTGTAAGAAGAAATATATTAGAGAATATGCCTTTTTATTGACATTGGAGTTACTTTCCACCGGGCAACGCCGGGAATCCCTGCTAGTATTATAATAAAGTAAAAAATATTTTGAAATATTTGTTAGAAAAATTACTCGGCAATATTGAAATGATACTTTAGAAAAGTGAATATCAAAACATTACCAATAAAAATTAAAATGAAAATCATTAAAATCTTATTTAGCGCTGAGTATATTAATCTGTTCAAAGTCTTTGAAAGACAAATGTTTGGAGATATTTCCCAACCGTTACCGATGTTTGTGGAACACTTGGGTAATAGGTTTTCTCCCTTACATTTATCATAATAACAAAAAAAGAAGAAATGAATTATGATGGCCTTCAATGACCTCTGAGACCAACATCACATGCTGCAGGAATCGAACCTGCAACTGATACGGTAGCCCCTCTGCAGCAGCCTAATTATCTTCAATTGTTTACTCTATTTACGCTGTCTAGACCAAATGATACATCCACTGTGTGATGACAGGAGATCATTTCAAATAGAGTTACAAAGTAATACAATGTATTTACAATCATTTCTATTGGATTACACATATCTATTTTTTAGTATCATAATTGTCCGTGTTGAGAAAAAGAAACGGATATAGACAATGAAAGAACAGAAAAGAAGATTTATAATTAAAGCAGCTATTTGGACCATTGTATTACCGGTGGATATTTAGCTCAATGGTGAGAGCGACGCTACGTTAAAGCGGCTACCTTATCGCTGCATGTTCGATCCCTGCTGCAGCAGCATTTTCTCTAATTGTTTATTGTATTCAAACTGTCAAGGCCAAATGATACATTCCTTGTGTTATAATAGGGGGCAATTTCAAAGTAATATAAGATATTCATAATCATATGTGAGTGGGTGCGTGTGCGTGTGTGTGAACGAGTCTAACTTCATCGTTAGCGAATCGAAGCTCTCTGACCGATTGCTCCATAGTTTTAGTGAGGAACTTTGTGAATTTTCCCGTCTGGCTCACAGAGTCAAACGAATGTGAAAAGTCAACAAAGATGACAAACAACCTTTCCTTCTGCTCTCGACACTTTTCTGGGATCGGCCTCCAGACGATATTGGAAGAACAAGTCAGTGTTGCACCGATTAGCTCTAAAACTATACTGGTTCCCGAAAAGGCAGGATTTGACAACAGTAAATATTAGTGCACTCAGTGGAATCCTCGGACAGAGTTAGTCTGCTATTGAAAGCAGGATGGTTTCCTGTTACTTTGGGCTATCTGACTTACTTGCTTTTGTTTTTGCAAAGGGTTATGATGACTGTACTTTCTGGTCCAACAGCAGGAGTTCATGAAGCTCCGTATGCCGAGTAGCATCTCTGTTTCTTCAGATCTCCCGCGGCTTTACCAGTTTTCAGCTGACTAATTGCTTTTACAATCTCCTATGATGTTGGACCACAATCTGAAAAAGAATGTAATCCTCCATCAGCCTGCACTCCGACAGGATTATCATTAATCGTCCATCTCCATCGACCGGACAGAATTGAAAACAGTCCAGGAGGTGTTATACGTTCTAACATCAAAATTAACAAAGAGTTGGACAAGAGGCTGACCAAATCAAACAAAGCCTTTGGCAGACTGCACAAACGTATCTGGGGAAATAATAGCCGTAGGAAAGAGACAAAAGTAAGATTCTACCAAACTGTCACGCTGACCACACCATCGTATATCGTGCCAAATCTCGAATCAACTACCGGCGTCACCTCGACCCGCTTTCATCGACACTGTTTTGTCTCATTTCCGGAGTGCAATGAAGCAGCTTTATTTTCATTCATATCTTCACAATTGCAAAAGTATTAGGGTAATGCTGTAATAATATGATGGTTGTATAAGTATAAGTGATAGAAAGTAATGCTGAGGGGAGAGTAATATAAATGAATGGTCGACGTAAATTACCGATATTGATATTACCGATAAGCTGACCGGTCGCAGAAATTAGGTCAAGAGAGGGGGAATGAGTGACCTATACAGAGATAACGACTAAGTTTGAATTGCATTTGTGGAAGGGTGAAATTTTGGTCAGTTTTTGCTCAGACAAGAACAGACTTATTGGATTAGAGCCAAGACAGGGTGGGATGAAAGAAGCTGAGAGATGGTGATACCCAAGCCAATACAAAGAGGAAGAGTAAGCTTGATTACTGACAATAGTGCCAAGATGTTTTGAAGACGCTAAATATTCAACTACAACCTTTCGTGATTGTGCACCTCTAACACAGATGTATTTTTTCAATTCGAGAAATGTATTTCGTATCAAGTTTTGTTCCGACCTGTTATAACAAATTTCAAAAATGAAACTTTTTACCCTCAAACAATGAATTTTGTGATTTATTTCCATGTCTCACCCCGAGTCTTGATTGCTGCGACTTTAGTTGGACAACACAACATTTGTAAATGGAATTACAATCTAACAAAAGTACCGCAAAATATTTCTGAAAATAATCTTCACGTGACCCCTAGTTTCAGAAGCTCTGGTTTACAATATTTCATATGATAAAAAAAAAATAAAGCAATTACTTTCAACTTTTAAAAAATACCTCGTTTCAGGTTTAGGGGAATAGTTATAAACATTAGAATCGGATGGCTTTAAGTTTTTACTATTATTACATAAAAGATTTTTCCTCGATATTCAACCCTAAAATCTGTAAAAAAATAATTTTATTTTTGAGAATAACTTGTGTTATTCGTAAGAATAATGACTGGAAGCATTCTGATATAAAAATTAATTTCATCCTATGTTTAGAACCGGAAATTTGATAGACATTGCCTTTGTTGACCCTGAATGATTTCTTAATTAGCCTATGTTACAGGGTCACCTTCTGTGAGTCCATATGTCAAGTATTAAGTCAATAGGCCTTGTAGTTTCAGCGTGAAAGAAGCACAGACAAACAATCACATATACAGAAGATTCGAGTATTAGTATAGATATTATCTACAATACTTTCAGCTCGAACAACTCGATTGACCCAATATCATAAATATTAATCTTTTTTACAAAAAAAAAAAAACAAGATTCTTCGACTATACATTTTAGTGTTGCTTAGAGATCAAAGAATTAGCGTTCAACCCATTTTTGTCTCAATCCAAAATTAAAACATACCATGTTTTCATTGCAGCTAAAACAACAAAATATTTTTTCGATGTTTCTTCTGTTTTATGAACCGCTGAGATGTTTGATCCTACCTGCTTGTACTTCGAGTAACAGAGAAATTGGGAAAAGATAGAAAAATCTTAAATGATTTGCAGTATAAATAGTGATATAAACGCCAAAGAAAAAAGCGCTTACGAAGTAATTGTTATATTTTCGAGAGACAAAAGTTATCTTTCAGACTGGTTATATAACCCAAACAGAAAAAATAAAATATTTCTAGTTGTCGATTCCAACTGAATCATATAAACCCCATTCAGACTCTGTTGCAACAATTCTTTCCATCTGTTGGTAAAAATTGAAACTAAGGAATTGTAATCTAGGCTTCTATGTCCCAATGCTCCGTTGTTGAATCGGCGACGTTGCTATACGGATTAATTTTTTCATTTGAATCTATTGGAGATTAAGAACAGTACACATAGACATCAGTAAGACCAATGTGAAACTCATATGATTGGAAAAAAGACACAAAGATCAAACTCGAGAATATAGAGCTGAAGAAAGTAGACCACTACATTTACCTGGGACTACGAATCTCCATGGAATCCTAAATGGAAGAAGAAATTAAACAAAGAATCACCCAAAGTTGGCAAGCTTTCCGTAGAGCAGGCTCAATCTTCAAGAACAACAAAAAAAAAAACTCCCTTTGGTTTTGAAAAGGAGGGTATAGACCAAAATGCACCACTCTGGAGCTGAAACAATGAACCTAAACAAAAGATTGGCTATCAAACTAAGAAGATCATACCTAATGTCACATGGAAAGATCACAGGACAGCGCAGTATATTAGAGAGAAACAGGAGTCAGAGATATCATAAAATCCATTAGAAAATTAAAATGGCAATGGACAGGTCATATTGAAAGGATGTGAGACAACTGCTTGGCATCACGACTCTCAACAATATCTCCACAGATCATATGCGAAATTGTGACCTGCAGAAAATAAAGTGTCATGACGACAAGTTCCGTAGTTATGGGTGCCGCGACGCTCACAACTGAGAGGTGAGGCGAATACTGCGGAAGGTCTATGTCCACTGACGGGCGATATAAGGCCATCGCTACCGATGATAATGATAATCTTATGTGATTTTCTCTTTTTTGAAAATGTGTGCATAAACGCAAGTGTGTTATCAGTATTCCCTTGATAAACTACTTGGATTTTTGCTACATGAACTCCTACAACTATGAAAAAATTTTATCATCTGAGAGAGTGGCTTTTATGAAATCTAAGACGGGTTTCCTGATAAAAATCGATTCATATTAATAGAATATTTGTACAAAAATCGGATATCGCAATTTGTCATGACTTTTGATAAGAATATGATACTTTCTGACGGAGGGAAACGTATGAATCATTAGTTTCAAAATTATGCTGCTAACCTACAAGAGTCATCAGAGGTGATACATTTTTCAACATTTTCTACAACTGACGATTATGTATATATTTACTCCACAAAAGAACTCCATTCATCTCCTCGTTCATTCATATTGATATTATCATTATTGATAAAAAAAACTTTGACATCAATGAATGACTCCCATTCAACGTAAGGTTAGATATATTTCACAAAAGTTTAACCCCCCCCCCACTTTGCAGGTTTACACAGGTTATTGGTAAAGAAACAAAGTTTCGTTTTTTTTCTTCTTGCAAATGTATGTGTGGGTGGAATGTGAGTCTATGGGGTATCTCTCCATGTGTGTGTGTATGTGTGTGTGTGTGTGTGTATACATGTGCGTGTGTGTGTGTGTGTGTAAGAAAATAGCTGTAAAGGATAATTTTCAAAAAATTGGGTGAAAATTTTATCGATTAATCAATTAGAAAGAAAAGAGAAGAAAATAATTGGAATTCCAATTTAACCTTGGTAAATTTGAAGTGAATAATCGATTTTATTAAAATTCTAATTACTTGAATTTTAAGAGATGTTGTTTTTGACTCTCGGAAAATATTCAGTTTATCCTGGAAGCGAATGATCATATTTCCCTTCAGAACAATTGATTAAACTAATTACCAGGGTGATGTTAAATGAATTTAAAAAATAAAAGGGTACTTTGTTCGCAGATGAATATGCACAGTCATACAGGCACGTATGGATTCACTTGCATGCATGCTTGCTGACATAAACAGACACTAAAATATGCATAATAATACATCTATCTGTTTATCTATCTATATATTTGATATTCACATGAGTGAACATTCAATAGAAATGACGCGAACAGCGAGTCACATCTGTTGTTATACTTACATATACCTCATTGTTGAATACGTATTTTGGGTTATTTACATAAGTAAGGCCTGTTTCAAAAAATAGATATGTAGTATAAAATATCAACATACAATACACATAATGTAAAATACTGAAGAAAAATTACATAAATTTCATTGACAGATATAATGAAATAAGTAACTGAAGTGACTAAAGAAAATTTTTTAAAAGTTTGTTTCAATGTTTAGTGTTTAAAGCTGTAAATTTTTCGAGACTATATATGTATTTATAATGGTGAAATGAGAATCGGAAGAAATTCGATACCAAAAATTGGACGATGTCCGAATCGTATTACTCCAATGCAGTTATCTGGACAACCTAGTTGCTAAACTAAACAAAGTAGAACCCTCTATCGAATTGGCACAAGAAAAATCATCCAATAACATAATACCTTCCCTTGACATTCATTTAAACAGATCTAACGACACAATCAAGCGTGGCATCTTCCGCGGGGTCACTGATAAGAACGACCACATACACTTTTACTCTCACCACACTCACCATAAAATCAGGATTAATCATATTTTTTAACCTAAGGGCCCTCAAAACCTGTAGCCTCGAATACCTTGATATGAAAATACATTAGACAATCCCTCTGTTCACTCCAGTACCCACAGTACTTCGTAAATAACGCAAGGAGAAAAGTATATAAATCCACAACTTAAACCAAACAAAATAAAAAAGAATAACAGCACCACCATTAGATGTATCACATTAGCCGTTGACTCAATCTCCTGCAACCTTGGCCCCTAGCTGGGTAAGCATTACCTCCAACACCTCAAAAACGTGGTTAATAAACCACAACACTAACCCCCAGAACGCAAAGCTAGCATTTACAATACCGTACATTGACTGCAATATGATCTACATTGGAGAGACGTCAAGACCTCACAAGAAAAAATATATTAATAAAAAAGAACCCCAAAATTCCACGAAAAGACGAACGCCTTGGTCAAACATAGAGTAACACGCAATTTCAAGTTTCACAAAGTACATTCCATCAAACTTATATACAAGACTTCTCGCCATCGAAGGAGCCCTTATATCCCAATGCAATACATTAACCTTCAGATATGAGCATTTCCAGATCGCAAACATTTTAAATGCATTGATTTTGAAACCGAATCGCATAAAAACAACATATAGCATACAAGGAATCGGCTAACACATAACATGCCCTTTGAGTAACAGTATGAACATACACATGTTCCCCTTTAAGGGAAATGAAATGAAAGTCCTACCTACTATCACCGCTCTAAAAAAATAAGAAATAAAAAAAAATCTTTATCTCAGTGATCCATCTTATCTAAGAACAGCCAGATACAAGCATTCCCTGATCCACCTCTCATAGACTCTCCTTATTTCAGACCAACTTGATTCTCACCTACACAGATACAAATACCTCCCCTCCTACTTTTACTAAACAACCCACAACACAGAAATCTCCCTATTTCATCCATCAAATCTCAAACAGCATACAATTTTCTCTGCAGCCGCTGTAAGTTCTCTGAAATGCAACAGAACATGCTGACGTGATTATAAAATTTTTCGAGATGTAACATATTCTTTCTCTTGAATTTCTCTTCACCTTCTAACTGGTCATTTTACCAACTTTTTTTTGGATCACCTCACATCCACACAACAAACGTATATTCATCTATATATGCAGTTATGTTGGCAACAATGAGGGATATAACTTGTCAGCCGGTCACGTGTGACTCCTCATATCGCTTCCTGAGAGGCCCACTGAATAGCCGGAAGTAGGGCTATCCCAGAGGATTTTGGCTGGTCGGAAAAATGATGAGGGCATTTCCTGTTTGTTTATTGATAGATGAGAGATTCGAGCTTTGGTTGGGAGCCTATTGAGATGGAAATCGGGAAAATTCGTGAGAAAAATATTCGGAATAAGGAGACTTATCTGACAAGCACGATGAAAAAGAAAAGAGAAACTCTGTCAAATTAGCTGAGAGGACACGCGAGGAAAACGAAGCTATAGCCAGTCATTATAGATTTCAGTGGCGTAGTCAGTTTCAATCATATTTGATTGATCATTGATATACTGCAGAAATCCCTGATATTGGAAATAATGCTCGTCCGTTCCTGTTAGCTAACGATTGGACTATCTCTCCCTATTTTATTGTGTTTGGTGTCTCTAGTAATGACTCCTTCTCCCTCTTCGATGTATTGGATGTCTTTCAATTCCTTATCCTTTTATTTTATTAAAGTTCCCTGTTTAACCTGCGCCTTTCTTTTGTCTTGTCATTGAGTGTTTCGCCCCTTTCTTTGTCACGGATCCCAAATTAAAAAGTTGCACATTGGTTCCCTTATCAATATATTATAGCCAGGCAGTGCTCTAAAACAGGTAAAGTTAATGAAGTTTAATCTTGTTCTATAAATTTCATATGCTATTAATATTTTTGTCTTTCAGCCTTCTGGAAATTTATCAGCTTTGATGAGAGAGAATTGGTTAGGAGAGGATTGTATCTACTATATACTTACAATGCTAAACTGAACCCTTAATTTTAATTTGTCATAGGGAAACGGAGAATGTGATAATCTCTCTCATTCAGCGCTAATGTAATTTCGACACTATCTGTATAATAAAGAAGTAAGGTATATATATGCGTGTGTTTATAGTCTTATAAGTTGAAAACTAGTCATATTTAGAATCAGTAGGTTTCAATTTACGAACAGTATACATTTTTAGGTTGAATTTTGCAAGAAAAGAAAATGTTTAGAAACAAGGCAAATACAATTGGTGGACCGAATCCAAAAAAATTAACAATAACCTGACAATAAAACATCAGTAGATTATTCTAGGAAAACATTATTTTGTCAATAACCAAAGAGAAAAACAAGTAAAAGAATAGACTCTGCTCAACAACTGCTACGTTGTACACACATTATGACAGCATTTGTTTCTGAAATAAAAACTATTTGTTTCCAATTGAGTTTTCAAGTTAATCCCTCTCAAAGTGTCCGAAACAAAAAATAATAATCGCATTAATAAGTAATAAAAATCATTGGCAAATGAAAAACTTATAAATATGTATGCACGGAGTGAATACATCAGTTACAAACACCGTATAGTCTTCTTTCTTTCTCTCTCTCTCTCTCTCTCTCAATCTTCTCTGTCTTTCTTTCTTGTACTTTCTATCTTTTAACCCGAGAATCAATTTGAAAAAGACATAGTGTGCCGTAAAAAGAAAAAAAAATGTCATTCTTTTCCCTCTCTTTTTATTGCATTTTTCTATCTTTTCCAACGCTATGAACCGATTAAAAAAGAGAACGCTGTCTATCTCTCTTTAACCACTTTCTCTCTGGATCACTTAAATCCTAACAAACGCTGTTAACCGATTTAAAAAGTGGTTTTAATATAAATGTTTTCCCTTTTCTGAGAACTGACGACTTTCGTCACAGTTAATAAAATAAAGATACAGGTTGTTTTGTGACATCTTATGTCAGTCTCATGCGTTTCGTTCGCGATAGGGTGAATGAGTTCTGCAGTAATTGGACGATTGCTGCGAAAGTGATGTGGAAAAACTACAAAGAAAATTAAAAGTATGGCTGGGATGCACTCTGATATGCTCCCCTCATATAGACAAACTTTTATTTGGCTTAAAAGATATGGTGAAGACGCGCCCATAAGAATATGATGGCGTTTTTGTTCTTCATGAACAGATATCATTTTTTTTATTTGTCAGTATGTGGATTTGAAACATAAAAATCTTTCAAGGTACCCGAATGATATCCGTATCACTGTAAACCCCACTGCCCTACAAACACACACTTGAAGCTTACAGGTTGAAATAACATTGGGCCAGCTGGCAAACCCTACGTTTTATAATAGAAAAATTCCTTTTTTTTTAACGAAGGTCATTTCTGAAATACCTTCAAAGAGAATAATTCTAATTATTCCTAGAATTTGAGATCACTTGATCGTGTAGCCAGAAGTGAGTCTGTTTAGTAATAATTGCTGTTGTCTTGTTTTTTTATCCACTTCCGTTTCAAACGATTTTAAACGATCTGTTTAAGCTCGTTCTTTAAAAATTGCCTGCTTATATATTGAATGCCCTCTTCTTCCAGGAATGATGTCTAAAGTTTTGAAAAAGACGTTTATACAAGCAGAAACACATGCGAAAAAATACATGTGTCACTTGAGATTCGCTTTGATGTTGACGAGAAAAGAAATTGCTTCGATGCCAAACGGCCTAATGTCATTTCAACCTTTAGGGCTTAAGAAGCGGTGCTTATTACGAAATACCATTATTTACTATCATTTCCAGTTTCAACGGGTCTTGTGACCGGGGAAAATAAATATATGAATCATTAAGATTTGAATAAAAATAATAGGAAAATGGTAAAATCTCTCGGATGTGTTGTCGACATTATTCTTTCCAATAAGATTGGTACAATTGACATTCCTGTACATGTTTTTTGAATTCAAAGTCGGTGTAATTTGAATAAGAAATAATACTGTTACAGTAACGTCCTCATAATTGATATTTTAAAATTATTCATATCTCAAGCAGTTTTTAAGGAGTGTAAGTTTTCATTTTAGATGTTAATTTATTTCTCGTTACTAATTCGATTAAAAAAACTAAACAAAGACGCGTATAAATGTTATTGTTTGAAATAGAAAAAAGTCTGTATGAACAATCTTTCAAGATTATTTTATCATTTCGATTGAATTTTATTAACAATAACATGTAACCCGTGTTAAATAATCAATAACAATAACATGTGACACCTCACGTCACAACCGGTGTTACACGAAAAAGTGAATTTTTGCGATTAATCAAATTTTGGCCCAAGAAAACGTTATTGAGCTCAATTGTTTGTTTTGTTGGGCTTTAATTAAAAAATATTGTTTCCAAAGTGAAGAGATTTGGCTGAGCTAAGATCAAACTTCCTTGTTTGATTAAAAGTCGAAATGTAATGTTACCAGTTTAAAAGACCAAAATCTTTTTCACAATATACAATTATTTCCATCAACATTTCTCTGAAGAATCAAAAATTTCCTCAAGATTGTTTTTATGTGTCTGCACATTTCTATTAGAAGCTATTTAGTTGGTCTGTCCGCCCCACTTACATTAAACAACCGGAATTGGAAGGAAATAAGGAAGGAAGGAAGAAAAGAAAGAAAGAAAGAAAGAAGGAAGGAAGGAAGGAAGGAAAGAAAGAAAGAAGGAAGGAAGGAAGGAAGAAAGAAAGAAAGAAAGAAGGAAAGAAAGAAAGAAAGAAAGAAGGAAGGAAGGAAGGAAGGAAGGAAAGAAGGAAAGAAGGAAAGAAAGAAGGAAGGAAGGAAGGAAGGAAAGAAAGAAGGAAGGTACGAAGGATTTGATATCATGACACAAAAATCAAAATGGAAAATGGAGACCTGGAAGAAGTAAACCACTGCATCTACCCGGGACAACCCCCAAAAGAAGAAGAAATCAAGCAAAGAATCTCTCTCGGATGGCAAGATTCCAGTAAAACAAGCTCAACCTTCAAAAACAAGAAAATGCCGTTATTCTTAAAAGAAGGTTCTACAACCTATGCATCCACCTGAGCCGAAATATGGAACTTAAGCGAAAGAGTGACTCTCAGACTGAGAACCATGCACATGAAACAATCATACTTAGCCACCTTATTTTTTCTGGCCTTTTTTTGGTATGGATTAGAGTGCAGTATATGCTCCAAGACATAGTGCTAGGGGCCGGTACTGACACTTGTTTGCTAAATGGGCCAGAGATTGTGTTGTGGCGAGCATCAAAGCCCAAGTACGCAAGAACAATGCGTCAGCCAATGGAGTTCACTGAGGCTGCGCATTGCTATGTGCATTGGGATTCGTCCTTGGGATTCCCTATTATTGCTTGGCCAAGTTTGCCCCAGGGCAGCACTGTTTCATTGCACTAAAAGGGACAGGTCGGTCTAGTCCTGACGATTTCGTAATTGCAGTTGCTTTAGCAACCACGGTTGCTTAGCAACCAAAGTTGCGTCAGCAAGCGCTATTTTTGATGGGTTGCTCCTTTTTCCCCACGTAAAGCCTTAACTTTGTGTCGCGTTCTGTACTGGTGGGAGAGTGAATAGATAGAACCCCAGGATAGCACTGTCCCATTTCACAAAGAGCGACAGGTCGGGCTCGCTCTTAAACTTTCATGACCACGGTTGATTACCAACCTAAGTCATGTCGGCTGGGGCTGATTGATGGGATGCCCCTATTTTCCCCCGCGTATAGCGTTGACCTTGTGTCGCATTTTGCTTTTGGGGGTGGGGAGTGAAAGATTGATAAGTCGGGCTTGTCCTGACGCTTTCGTGACCATAGTTGATCTGCAATCAATGTTGCATTGGCTGGGGCTATTTTTGATGGGGTGCTCCTTTTTTTCCCACACGTAAAGCGTTGACCTTGTGTCGCATTTTGCTCTGGTGGGAGAGTGAATAAATAGAACCCTAGGGCATTGCTCTAAGAGGGACAGGTCGGTCTTGTCCGGACGCGTTCGTGACTGCGGTTGCTTTAGTTGACTCGAGCTATTTTTGATAGGTTGCTCCACTCATTACCACGTAATGGGAGAGTGAATAAATAGGGACCTCGGGGCAGCACTATCCCATTGCACTAAAAGGGACAGGTCGAGCTCGTCCTGACGCTTTTTTGACCACGGTTGCTTTAACAACCACGATTGCTTAGCAACCGAAGTTGCGTCGGTTGGAGCTATTTTCGATGGGTTGCTCCATTTATCCCCACATAAATCCCTGGTTCTAGGTTGCGTTTTGCTGTCGTGGGAGAGTGAATAAATACATGTTCAGCATCACATGCAGAGATCTCAGATCAGCGCAGAATATAAGAGAAAAACAGGCGTAAGGCATATCATTGGATCTATTAAAAAATTAAAATGGCGATGTGCTGGTCATATTGCAAGAATGACAGACAACTGATGGACAACTGTTGAACACTACGACTCACAACGTGGATCATATATGAAATTGTGGTCGACAGAAAGTAAGATGGTGTGAAGAGCAGGATGAATTCAGAAAGAACTGGCTCTGCGGTGACCATGATAGAGAGGTCGGGTGAATCCTGGGGAAAGTATATGTTCAACGACGGACGCTAAAAGACTGCTGTTGCTGATGTAATCTGTACATTTCATGATATCATAAATTACATGTGAATATCTCGATATATCATAAACTACACATGAGAGAGAGAGTGTGCGACATCATAAAACGTGTTATTTAAGAGAAAATATATTCCAATTATTTTTACCGGCTTAAATGAGAAAAAAAGGCAAAAACGGCCTTGAACGACACGATTTTTATTGTAAATTATACTTGCAGAATATTTTATATCGTGATATTTTTCGAGTATGTGAATCAATCCCCCCCTCCTGTTACTACGACCTGGGAAGGTGAGTGCATGGTTGAACTTATGGTTCTTGTTGATATAGGAAATTGTGACATCATAATTTCTTCTATTGGTGTAATAATGTTGTCGTGTCTCGGATTGTTAAACGATATAAACCTTTTTTAGAAGTAAATTGTCCATTTCGTTCTAGATATCAACATTATTCACTGATATATTCAGACTAACGTCCCCATTATGGTTGGTATCGCTCGACCTCCTGGCCCTTCTCAGGTGTCTATCGTACAGCCAGTAAGCTTCTGTGAATTTCGAGTTGAACTTTTTATTCAATCCACGTGGGTAGATGGTTCTCATTCCGTTGTCAATGCCCGGGGTGGACGGATAGTTCGTATCGGTCATTCTTCTGAATCAACTCGTCCTTGCAGTGTCTGCTTCTTCCACCATATGAAAGACTAATTAAAAAACAAGAACCGAAAGATTATTGAGGTGTCCACTATAAAGTTTAAACGCCATTATTGCCAGATTATACGACCCTGAATAGAAGGTAATTTTAATTAAGAAGCATCTTATTAAGGGACATCTCTCTATGAAATTTCAAGTAAATCTCTCTTAAAACAGCCGAGAAAATCGATTTTAAAACAAAGTTTAAACGACATAATTGCTAGATCATGTAAACCTGAGTGGGAGACTTTTTCTTATTAGCAAGAAGCATCTTATCAAGGGACACCTTCCAACCAAGTTAAAACTAAAGTTGAGTTGAAACAGCTGAGAAAATTGATTTTAAAATAAAAGTGTAAACGCAATTATTACCAGATCACGTGACCCTAAGTGGGAAATTTGTCTAGGTGAGAAGCAGTTTATCAAAGTACATCTTTCTTCCAAGTTAAACCTGACATGAAACAGCTGAGAAACAATATGGGGATAGGTCGACCGACCGACCGACCGACCGACAGATAGAGCCTCTTATAGAGAGGCGAGGACACTTCTAAGAATCTTAACAAAAGGGAAATTCTTGCGAATTTTTTATACTTTCATTCTATAATGATTTACAAGGGAAGCAATTAGTATTGTCCAATGTAGACATAATTTAAAGGGAATAACTGGTATGAT
This sequence comes from Thysanoteuthis rhombus, assembly GCA_963457665.1. Lineage (NCBI taxonomy): Eukaryota > Metazoa > Mollusca > Cephalopoda > Oegopsida > Thysanoteuthidae > Thysanoteuthis > Thysanoteuthis major. Next base: position 73,855,390 of record OY735200.1, read on the forward strand.
CCTGCTTTCACGAGATTTGGAAGATTCACAAGAAATTCAAGATTTTAGTTTGAATTCTGACCAAGTCTTTCCCAGTCATTAGAACTATTGAAATTGCTATTGTCTCTTGTCTGCGTCTTATTAGTACAGTTGTCAAAAAGTAAGACAATGGAAGTATTTGCCACAGTTGTAAATGTGATTTGTCGGGAAAAAAGTATCTTTCCTGATATTTTCACGGTCTTCTTACGATTGGTTTTTAAAGAACATCTCCACGTAACCAAATCTACTGATCAGTTATGCAGTTGCTGGTGCCATACGGCTACCTTACATACTGGGTTCATGCATTTCATTTCCCCAGCCAACCAACAATACTGGTTCATTGATTTGACCACTTCTTCACAATCATCTTTAAATCTGGACCCCATCATCATAACTGAGATAGTCTTAAATTCAGCTCGATCAGGAACAAATAAATTTTAGTTATCCATGACACTGAAATTTACGAGCCAAGAAGTGTGACACTCTTGAAATCCACGTGTGGATTGGAATTGCAGTTCCTCAGGTGGGTAGCTATCAGGGAGATGGTCTTGGCAATACAACTTTGATATCTACGTCAGCATTATCCCCCTTTTATTATTTTAGAAATGGTCTCCCTTGTTGGTCCCGAATGCAGAAAAAAAAAGTACTGGCACCATTTGTTTTATTCGGGTAATATATCACCGAAATTAGAAGACATTTATCCCGTCCTGACTTTCACCATCCCCGTTTCGAAGGCTGATGGGTTTCAGCCGGGTGGAAATTCCAGAATTGTCAAGACCCCTATTTGATAATGTCGTTGGGGGCAGTGTGGTAAACGCAGGGGCGACATGTGAGATGGTTTAAAATCTTATTTTCAACTGAGCTGTTCGCATATAAAAAAAAAGAAAAAGAAAAAGAGTGGGAGCCAAGGGAAGTAATTCGTAGGAGTTCAAAGGGAGATAATCGCATATAGATGTATACGCACGTAAGAAGTCCGGATTGCCGTAGTAATTTTGATCAAGTTCACAAACATTTTACTCCCGAAATACATTTCTTTCTCAAAAAGTTTTCACTTTTTTCATGGCATTTAGGCTGCATGTACAATGTTTTAACGAAAAATCCTAATTCTAATTTCCTAATGATAACCATCTCGCCATTAGTAAGGATTCATTTTACTTAACTGTAATTATAACTAGCAGCGACCCAAATCTTGACCCGGCATAAATGTTTTAGTTGGGAAATAAATAAACAAACTCTTACTCACCCGGGTAGTTCAGCAAGTCTACTCAATAATTACCACAACATAAGATTTTACTAAAATACCTGTATCTTTAATAGCTACCTGTTAACCTATTCGTAAAATATATACCTTTTTTAATTAAAATCTTCTCACTCCAAGATGTTATGTATATAAATCAGGTTATTTTCATTAAAACGTTTCTGTAGTTATATGAAAAATATTATGGGAATTAACTCTAGCTTTTTGATCTTTAATGTGGTCTCAATTATCCCCCTTATATGCACTCTTCGTATTTAAGGTAGAAGAAACATCATAGAATTTAAAAAGACTGAAGAAAGAGAGACTAAAACAGAAGAAGAAAAAGGTTTGCAGAATCTAAAGAATATCTTTTGGAGGAAGAGGCTGGTCGCACTGACCACCCTCTTCTCTCTAGGGGAACAAAAGCGGCCAAAATGAGTCGATTAGTTACTCAATTCACGTGCGAATATAGCATTTCGGATATGACTATGACGCCGGACAATCACCTGTGTGTTGCCGAAGAAGAAAGTTGTGTATCTAAATACACCTTGACCGGGTTGTGTGTTGGGCGACTGAAACTGTCCGATTGTTATTTAGGTGGAATTTGCTGCCTCCAGACGTCCAGTGCCAACGATACAGATAATTATCTTCAGTCGTCAGGAGGAGATTTTGGTTCTAACAGTCCAGGAATTTTGGCAGTGCCCACATCTTGGTGTAATCCTTCTGGTCGAATTCTTGTTTTGGATGGAAGCAGTGGCGACCAGTTTGGAATGGTCAGGGACGAAGTGGATACGGCTGACAATACGTATTGGTCAGTCTGTGATCTTGGGATTGACCGGGGTTTAGTGCTCGCTCGACAGGGACATGTAGCTACAACCACTTCTGACAACCGAGTTAAGGTACACAGAATTTTGAGTTTATTTGTTCCATTTTATATAAATTTATCAGATTTCATAAAAGTAAATAAAGAAGGAGGGGTGTTTACTTGAAAGAATGTTTGTTTGTTTGTTCTTACGAAGTTATTTTTTTACGAAATGAAGTATATTCCGTATAAATGAAAATTCCAAAAAAGCTAAATTTCTTTAATTTTAGGAAATTTACTAAACTTTTAAACTGCGGATATTGAAAATTTTCTGATTTAAATGATTTTCACAAATTTCGAAAACAAATAACTCCGTTTGTTTCTATAATATTTGAGAAAACAAGTTTTAATCCAGATTTCTATCTAATCATTTTTGTACTTATTATCTCTCTTGGACCCAAATGTTACTCATTTCATAGAGGTCACGTTCTTTATGGGGGGTTTACTCTAGTGAGTGTCATCACTTATATAATATTTATTACTAATTAGTCCTTTCTGCGTAATTCACGCGCATCCACATGTTTGTTACTTGTTTATCATGGACAGCGTTATACTAGTTACCTCCCTTGTTTTTGCGAAGTTTTGTTCTCCTCTGATGTTTTTCCCATACTCTCATTATGATAACCGTACACAAATAAGAGGTGTTCTCTGTTTTAATATCGAATGTATGGAACTGAACAATTCACAATCGGGACCAACTGCCCCACATCGGACCTCTTCCCCCATCCACTTTTTTTAGACAATATAATTATGTAATTTTCAAACAATCGCCAACACCTCTTGTAATAGAAAAAAACGGACCTCAAACGTCGGTCCAATAAAGGTAATAAGCACCCTTGTTTTTTGTGATATTATACATTTTATGGAAAATGAATAAACCTTAATGTGATTGAATAGTTTCTTAATTCTCTTCTTTTAGTTAATGGGTATCAATTTTGGTGAATTTTGTTTTGTGAAAACCTATGAAAAAAATTTTCTCTTCCATATGACTCCTCATGGTCTTTTCAGGTTGCTGTGCGATCAGATTTGAGTGAAGGCTGAAAATAAAAGTTTGCCACTGCACAATCTTCTGAACTTTGACAAAGTTGTCCAAAATGCAACAAAAATTGGATTAAACGAAAACTTGTCAAAATTACAGGAGTCCCACAACCTTTTCTCCTTAAAATCAGTCATTTTTTTTTCATAGCATTTTTTTAACTTATTTTCCGAAATGTTTTCTTCTCTCAAAAAACCCTTAAAAAGTATTTAACTAATCGTGCAGGGTCTAAGAATATCTTAGAAGCTGAAAGTCTCCTTTGGTTGTTATTTACTCAAAGAAAATTATTGTAACATGGCAACTGTAACATAAAACAAAAAAAACAAAAAAACTATAAGTCAATTTGAGTTTCATAAACTTTTTGTAGATAAGGAAAAAAAGCCTAGCCATTGTTGGTAATCTTTTGTTTGATGTTGGTAAAATCAAAAAATGAAATAAAAGTGAGATGGGTGTGGTTAGTCACTTGACTGGAAAAAACTATGTTGACAGTTTTGGTTTACAGTTTCTAATATCTGATTCTTGTGATTCTCTAATGAAAAGAATGCTCCAACACGAAACATCGAATGGAAGTGATCAAAGGTACGTTGGTTCCAGTTTCTCGTCTTCCATTTGAAATAAAACCAATGTAAAGGCAAATAACTGCTGTAGATGTACCTTTTGATCACTTCCACTTGATGGCACATGTTGGAGCATTTTCATCCAGGATTCTCCAGGATCAGTCATCTTACCTTTGTGAATTTACTGACATAGAACTAAAGCTGTAGAAAATCAAATGACAAAATGGCAACTTTTTCTGTCTTATTTCACTTTGCTAAATTTTAGACTGGAACTTGAAAAAAAAAAATACCCAAGCTTGAAACTCATTCAAAGTCTTGAACTCATTTTTCTGTGGAAAATGATTTTAGCGCTCTTTTCATAAGATTTCTATTAAGAACTACATCTAGTTGTAAAAATTAACTTCATTTTTTTTTTCCTAGATATGTCACACAGATGTATTTATTCTGACATTCAGTAGGGAACTGTTCTTATCAAACGAGGCATCTACAATCTTTTGTTGTATGAATTCACTATTTTTGTCACAAATGAATTATTGGGTAATGATACATGAATTGGGTCAGATGACCATCAAAAAAGTTATTTCCCTTGAATGTTTGAAAAAAAAATTTTGAGGCTGGTGATAGACGAAAAAGATTAGTTACCAAATAAATAAAGACATGAAATCCGGTGATAGATAAAATGGTTTCGTTTAAAAACATGACAAAACTCTTCCATGCATAAAATCATTACCTGAATTTGATTTTGAAAGTCTCAATTGTGAACAGAAAAGGTGAATGTTTTATGCATGGAAGATTACATATTTGTATTTTGGAACAAACATAAGATTTCTATTTACGTCATGCGTGAAGTCTGTGGAAGGGAAGTGTTATTGCAACTTTCATTCAGGCAAGTTAAAAAAAAAATTGAAAAAACAACTTGAGGAAATTCAAACTGAAGGTGAAAAGTTGTCATAACACTTAATAATGATGATTAAGATACTTGAATAAAATCAAATGAATAATGTCTTGTATCGCACCAACTCTGAAACCATAGGACACTTAGTTTTTTTTTTATTCAGTTTTAAAACAAGATGCGCATTTAAGTGTAAAGTACATCTGGATTCACATTTTTGCTGTATATACTATTTTCATGAGCATTTTCCCCATATCAGAAGATTACAAAATAATGATTTTAAAAATTTTTTCTAGTCATTGGACCCCACTCATGTATCAGTACCAACTATTGAATTTGATTTCTGTATTGCTCAAACTTAATTATAACTTTCAAGGCTATTCTTCTTATTTTTGCAAAAAGATACAGTGTGACTGAGTTTTAAAGTGTATAATCATTTTTATATTTTCTTCCAACCTTTAATCAGGTTTCTTTCCGTAACTACAAGATGGGAGAGAAAGAAAAACCAGTGGGTCTTGCTTGGTATATCAGTGCAATCAGCCCTGATGTGATAATTGTCAGCGATGAAGATCTCTGTGGCCTTGTTCTCTGTAAGCTTGATGGAGAAGTCATCACCCTCTTTACTGAGTATGGCTTTAGCCCTAGTGGTGTTTGTCCTGACCCCTACCGGGGCTGTATCTATGCAGCAAATGGTGAAGGCAATTGTGTTCTACGTTTGACCCCTGACCTCCGATTGGATGGTGAAGTTGTTGGTCCTGACCAAGGCTTGCATAATCCCTTTGTGGTCAGCCTTTCATATGACGGACGCTTTTTAGTGGTAGCAGAAGACACCTGGGATATTGGGGAAGATCTGCCAACGCCTATAAAAGTTTTCTCCTTGTCAGGTTTGTAGCTTTTATTCTTCCACTTTGCTCAAATTTCAGCACAAATTTAAATGTTCTTTCAAAATTTGGATATGGCAGAATAATAATTTTAATCCTTTAACTTATGTCAGATACTGTCAACCAAACTATCAATATAGGTTTCTTCAGTTTTCAAGTTGGTTTGGCTGGCTGGCTGACTGGCTGACTTTGTATATATGTACCATGCTTACATGTTACATCAATGGAGCTTGAGGGCTGAAAATTTAAAAATCCATTCCTAAAATATTTAGAAGAAACTACTTTTTTTCTCTTTTTTGACTTCTCCTCGGTTTCTAGAGAAGTGGGGTTAATTTGAAATGTAAGTTTATGCTAAATTGATGTCTTACTTTGTGGCCAGTAACATTCACTCTTACTTTTTTTTTGAAAATTCAGACTTTTGATGTGATCACTGTCTAACAAAAGGCAAGAGAAGTAACTTATTCATTGATCATCCCTTTTTTCAAATTATTTGATTGATCACTTCCAACATCGCATGCTGCCAAAAAACGTTTGAGTTTTTTTTGAGTAACTAATCAGACCTGCTTTGTCATAAGAAGAGACACACCTAGAACAGATTTATGTTGAATCTGAATTTAATGTGCAATGATATAGCTATTTAAGCAGTATTTTATCTACATTTCATTCCTCTGATGTATAATAATAAAAAGTAATCATTGGAATTTTACTCTGATGATCTCAGTTTGGACAATTGCTAAAGATGCATGAATTTTATCTTCTTTCCAGACAAGATGATGCCTTTGCTGTATATCTGTCGCCGGAATATTCGAAAAATTCTTGGTCGAAAGCTACTCTCCGCTGTTTCCTGCCTTGGACTGCCTAAAAGTCTTCAGAATTATTTGCTTTTTGCAGGTGAGCTCTTTGCGCCTTCTCTGGTCCTTCATTTCAATGTTTATTCTCACCACACTTTCATTTCTTTCTGGTTGGTTTGTTTTTTATGCATACATCACTATTATGAGAAACTATCAAAGTGTGTTGTTTCAGTTTTCTCAAGCTGGTCTGGTTATGTATGTATCACCCATACAGACTGCACAAACAGAGCTAGAGGGATGAAAATTTAAACATTTACCCCTTATTAAGTCTTTTTTTTTTTTTTAAACTTTTTTAAATTTGAAAAAATCTTTCACCTGAATAGGTTTTATGTCCAGTAGTATCAATGCTTGTTTTTTTGAAAACTGCCAAACAAAAGATGAGATAAGTTACAATTCTTATAATTGGTCTCTCCCAAGAATGTATACTGCCAGAAAATATTAGTTGCATGATAGTTTCTATTGAGTTAATACCAAACCTACTGCAATGATCTTTGCTTCACTATTTTAGAGTTGACTCATCTCTACTATGAGTTCAGGTTTATCAATTGTTCATAACATCAATTTTGATTGTAAGTCAAACAATTGTTCATTATTTTTTTTTTTTTTTGGTGTGTAAAATCTCCAAATGATTAATAGAAATCGTTATACAGCCTAAATTTTTTAACACAAAAGTAACTTAGATATCTGTACCTCACATAAATGAATCACCATCATATGTGGGTTTATCAGAACTAGTCACCAAAAAAATCATCTGAAATTTTATAAAAAAAAGCACACAATTTGGCCATTGTTACAATTAAATAACTTAAATCCATCATTAGACTAAGCTAGTGCCAAAACAGATTAGAATTCATAATTCAAAATCTATTTTCCATGTATATTTTATGTTATATCATATCATTAGTGTATAAGGGAATGTTATCTTTTGTAGATTTTCCTTCAAAATGTCCCTTTTCAGAAGCAAATAGCTGTGTTCAGTTCCAAATTTTCCCAATTTTGATGTTAGAAAAAACCAAAAGCAACCCCTGCACCCTCTTAAAAGTAGGAAACAAATCCCCTTTCCCATGTACAAGAGAAATGAACAAAAATATATGTACATAAATATCACCAAAAATATCCAACCAAAATACACATGAAGTAGTAACAGTTGTTATTGTTTAGAGAGAAATTTTTCATCCGAAATTAACTGAAGATCAGTCCTTACAAGGTTCCTATTAGTGATGGGATTGTCAATTGTTATAGTTTTTAGATGCTGTTTGGATTGTTTTTGTCTTAGTGTATTGGTACAATAATAGAGTAGTACTGGGGAGATTATGAATTGCACAGAAGAAACCACTTATTGTGATCAACAGGGTCTTTTGAATAACAATGACTGGCTGATAACATTAAGTGACGGACATATATAGAGGGAACCACTTATTGTGATCACTTCAAGTTATGTGTTTAGGGCTAACTGGTTCAGATAACAATAATCATGTATAACATTTTCGTGATAATAATGAAAAGTAGCTTCATGTTTTTATCACAGAAGTAAATGACATACAATGAAAACAAAGTTCAAGAATTTACCATTTCTATTCTAATAAAAAACATGCAAAAATGTCCCACTTACATTTATTAAATCATATGAAGTCATTTTAATAATCTTGATTTGATGTATATTTTGGAAGCAGTATTTTTAATAAATGTATTTTTTTAATTTGAGGAAGCAAATATTTGATAAATGTGTTTTTATTATTAAATCAAATTAAAAAATTATAAGTTCATACACAGAAAATCTGTGAATGATTTTAGTTTTCGATTTTGACATTTTTCGATTAAAGAAGAATAAGTTGGAAAATGAAATTTTCAGAATTTCAGAATGATTATCCATTCTTCAAAAAAGTTTTAAGTAATTGAAAAAAAAATTCAATTTCTGTGAAAAATTTTTGTACAAAAAGTAGGTAATTTGTAGTTTTAATTTTTACTTACATAATTAAAAAAAAATACCAAAATATAAGACATATTTTTGTAAATGTCAGGATTTAATTATGTTTATTCTGATTCATACAAATGAAAAAAAAAATTCAAATAAAAATTTCTACTAATCAGATAAAAAAGTTTTACTTAGCTTTCACTTTTCTATTTATTTTTAATTCTATAAATTAATCTCAACAAAAAATTTCTGTTGAGTTTTAATTTGTGAATTTTAGAAATTTCAATCATTATAAAATTATCTATAAAATAAACAAATTAGGGTATGAAATTTTCTGCATGAATGATTAAAACAATGGAAGTGTAAAAACCAAAACATATCATGGTTTCAGGTGTTTTATTCCTAAGGAATTTACTTAAATAATGTCAATCTGGACTGATGGGTGGATTGATACAAGTACATTAATTAGATACCAATGAATAAATGGGGTTTTTAACAAATTTTCAAAAGATCAACTAAGTTGAACAAAAAAATGTAGGGGAGGTAACTCTCTACTACTTGCAATTTCCGATTCAAATTTGTGCTTTCCTAATTTTGATTGGTTAATTTTTTGTTGAATTGACAAATGAATATGTTATGACATAATTGTGACAAGCATATTACCATGTTCTCTCTTTTTCTTTTTCTTTATATTGAGTTTGGTTACTTTCAGAAGTCATTAATTTTCCGAACTTCCCTATTCATATATGTGGAAGCATTACTTTTTACAACTCGGGAGGAAAAAAATTATGTTGTAGTGATGTTACATTCATGCAAAAATTATGGAAAACTTAGATCCTCTTGTCAGATTTTAAATTTCTTCCCCTTGTACTGTAGCTGTTCTATATTCAGATTTTGTGAACATTTAAACATATGAACTATTGAATCCGAATAATTGAAGATTTATTTAAACTTTGTTCCTTTGTATTAAAAAGACCAAGTTTGATGAAGCTAACCTTTGGGCAATCATAGATTTATTCATCTATTTAATACCAAAAATCTAAATTTTTTCCTCAATTTCACTGAAGAATGTATATTTGGAAAATCAAGTCAAAGAATAGTTTTCTTATTCATGTTGGTATTTTTTTTGTATTTATCAAGTTGTATTTTAAGTATCTAATACCTAGATAAATGTGTATGCATTGATGAAAAACAAATTTGAGTCATTCCATATCAAATTACCCAATTCTAGGAAAATTTCTCCCGTCACCCTCTCAGATCCCCCACCACCTATCACAGGTGCTCCTATGTACCAATTCTGGAAAAATCCAAGATATCAGTTCTATATAATAAAAAAAGGGAGCTAACTCTTTAAAAAAATCTACGGTGTTATTTCCCTTTAATCCAGTCAGTCGATTGGCTCATAGGTTTAACTGAGAATATGGCTATCAGTATTAGCGTCATCTTCATCAGTCTTTTAATGTCCGTCTTTGGACACAGACTTTCCCCATAATCTGTCACAATTCTCTATCATGGGCGTCGTGGAGCCAGTATTTTCTGAATTTGTCTAATTCATCTCTCCATCTTGTATTTTGTCGGCCTCAGTTCCGTTTGTGGTCTCTGTATGTTACCCCCCAACACCACAGGATGACGGTAAATTCAAAGGAGCCAACTCCAAAGTTTCTTTCAAAGAGTTTTTTTCCCTCTTTAAATGTTGGATTTCTTTGCACACACCCTAGATATTGACAAAAAAACCCCTTTTAGTTTCATATTTCAATCTGCTTGTACATCTCATTTTTAACTTTGACGTGTTTTTTTTCTTTTCACAGTCTGAAATGATGAAGTTCATTGCTAATCCTCCAAAAGACGCAATGTTTCTCCCAATTGACTGCTGTCAAACCTTGACCTTTTGTCAGCCACATAAAGAAAAACTGCTCATCTGTTTGTTGCTACTAACCACAATTGTTTAAGCAAGCATCTGATTGAAAAGATATCAGAAACCGTCAACCAAAACCGTCAACATAAATTATTTCAGTTTTCAAGTTGCTCTGGCTGACTATGTATGTATGTATATATCACACATATAAGCCACATCAACGGAGCTAAAGGGCTGAAAACTTCAACTTTTCTTTCCCTCATTTTGTCTAGAAAAGAACCTTTCTTTTCTTTTCCTTTTTTTCTTTTTTGTTTGCTGAAAATTCCTCCCCCCCTAGATATGTCTTAAGTGGATGAGGATCAATTTGCAATGTAAATTTATGCTAAAGTATCCTCAATCTGTGTCCAGAATTCATGCTTCTTTTTTGGATATTCAGAATTTTTTTATGATCACTGCCCAACTAAAGGTGAGGAGAGAAACCTATTCATTGATCACTTGCTTATCCAATTTTTTAATGGATCAACCCCCCAACACCACATGTTAGTAACATGACGGTTTCTATTGAGTGACTAACCAGACCCGTTCTATGCAAAAAAACATAAGAAGTTGGATTCTAAAATAAAATGAGATTAAAAAAAAAAAGAAAAAATACTCCGTATATTTTCCCTCAGGTTTTGCACTGAGGTTCATTTCATTTATTTTGGAATTGGCAAATTTTCATAAGCTGCACCCTGTGTACCATGAAATTATCATTTAACAAGGAGCTTCAAGTGATGGCAATTTATTTATTTTACTTGTGTTTATAATGACTGACCATTAGGGAATGGCAACCACTGTGTTATGGAGATATTGTTGAATCTATTTTTTGTTATCTATTTTTTGCTATTTATCTTCATCTTAATCAGTCTTCTCTATTGCAGCTAAACTCTGGCTGGGTTCCCTTCAGCAGTGAGTTAATGAATTAAGTAGGGATCAGAATAAAGAATAAGTTCCCAGATGAGAATCGAACTCATGACCCTATACGCCAAAGGGTGTCTTGCTTAACTTGCAACCATTTTTACCACTAGAATTCTTTATTCCGATCTGTGCTGTTAATTGATTTACTCAACACTGAAAGGAACCCAGACTGAATTTAGTTGTGATAAAAACACAACTTCAATTGAGATGAAGGTAAATAGTAACAACAAAAAAAATTGGTGATAATGTTTTAAAATACTTCATCAAAGAAAATGAATGAAATATGATATCTGTTCCTTGCATAGATGAATCACTGTAGCCCACTCATGTACCAGAATTTATCTTTAAAATTATCTGGAGAGGAAAAAAAAAAATAATAACAGCACAAAATTTGAGTACTGTTGGTCTAAAATGACCAAATCCACCCTTTCGCTGGTAAAAAGACGTTTTTTGAAAAAAACAAAAACATTTTTAAAATGATGTTTGGTGCTGTATTCATGCAAATATTCAAAAATGTGACCAGGTACGCTTGGAGACACACAGAGAGACAAAGAAAGAAAGAAGATTCTGTAGGCCACTTGGATAGGTGGATGGGCGGGCAGGCCATTTGGGGGGCAACAGTGATTTGATTTGATATATTTTTGTTTTAAAAGTTTGCTATTGGCCTGCTTTTGTTTCCAGTGGAGCTTGATGTATTATATTGCACTATTTTTACCTGTATATGCATATGTGTGTCTGCATATTCATAATTTGTCTTCAGTAAACACTTTCACACCATGTATGTGTTTGTTTTCTTTTTTTTCCCCTTCATTTAACTGATAACATAGGTGTGACCAAGAGAAAAATTTTGCAAAAGCTCTTAAATTCTATGTGAATTAAATCTGGGATGGAATTTGTGTCAATTTGTTATGAATAAAATAAACTTTTTTTAAAAAGATTTTATCTTATCTAGATATTTTAAGAAATGATGATTTAAATGTCATCATATTAAAAATCCAGTCAAGTGGTTAGATTTACTTGCATAATCGTATAAAACTTGTCTATGCATACTAAAATATCGCCTGATTATATTTATAAGTTACATAAGCCTATAAGTTACAGAGCAATCTCTATCTCCATCTCCCAACAATAGAGAGAGAATATGGTTCTTTAGTTATGAATATGCACAAGTGTTAACCTATATATACATTCAACAACTTTTAATGCAGAAGAAATACATGGTCATATCTATCTTTAACAGCATCATTTAATGAAAGTTTAGGTTTCAGAGTATGTGTATAACTGCATATTTGAAAATGTTTGAACTGAAATGGAAAATTGAACTTAAAAAAAAAATCTCAACAGCTGTTGTAGGGTCTATCATCAAGGATCCATGACTGTTTCGGGGAAACTAGCATTTTCTAAGCCTTTAAAAAATGCTGATTAAAATTAGTTGGGGTCACCTCAAAAATTTAGGCATGGCCAAGAAAGCACCTTTTCATGATAGATACCATTTTGGTAATCCTTGGTCTGACATGTAAAACACAGCTTAAAGAAACTCCAAAAAGTACAATCATTTAGAGGAGAAAAATCAATCTAATTTCATTATCATCTTCATATCTGACCAATATGTTGTATAGTTATACTTTTGAGGCCCTTGCTATGCAGTATTTAATTAGCATATTTTACATCCACCAGACTGAGGATTATTGTAAATTTCACTCAATCACCTCGCATTTTGCTAACATTTCAAAGTATAATTTGATTCAAACTAGGTAGAAAGTTGGAAATTAGAAAACACTACAACAAATCATGAATTTAATCCTGTACAATTTTCATAACTTGTCGTGTGACCTTATTTGTAAATCTATAGGCTTAAAGTGGCTGTGTATTGTCAATTCGTTGGTTTTAATATGATATAAAAGTATTTAAACAAAGAAATTCCATTTAGAATTACTTATCAAAAAAACAGGGACATTCTGTCTTTGTAGAACAAATAAAATAACTTCCTGCAAACCAAGATCGAATATCATGAAATGTCTCCACTATAACAATCTATAAAAATCCATCTAACAAACATGATCAACTTTTTATTTGAAGTACAGAATTATGCCAAACATTTTCAGATAGAATGTCTTACACTGGTTTCTTGCTCTAAAATTTTCTGTCCTGTTTACTTGACTGTTTCCATTGCCTGTTGTTGATTCATCACTTTCAGTGTCATTTTTGTCACAATCTATGGGGTTTGTTCTTCCTCATTGTTCTTAGCCCCAAAGGGAGTGCAGTAGATCTATACCAAATAAGTTCACATCTCCCACCAAGTATTTATCAGCTGTATTGTGATAGAGCTGGTGGCTAACTGGAGCCACATATATGTTGGATATGCAAAACACACACAGCGCCCTGAGATAATGGGATTCTTCATTTGGTGGAAGCCCAGCTGTTAATTTTTGCTTCATTGTAGACCATTTCTTTGCATCAGCTGGAAGCCTTTGATCCCTTATTCATCGTTAATTCAATCTGCAAGTCCAAGGGAATATGGCTTCCCAGTCATTGGCCTCCCTGTCACTGTGAGAACAACTGAGACATAGATGCAATGATGGGATTTTAGGGGTTCATGCCAGTTTGTCCAAACCGGTTACTAAAATTACTGAAGTTCACAGAACCAGTTCTTTAATTCCCTTGTCTACTTACATGTTAGCATTAGAATATCCAGCAAAAATCTGTTGAAAAAGAAGCAAGTGGCTAGTCTGTGTCCATTAACTGTCCAGAATTCAACTACGTGTGAATTTTCAAAATTTTTTTTCCAAGTATATCAAACTTATTACAAAGACATAGAAGACTAGATAATGCAGCCAATTTTGAAATCTATATTTTCTGTTTTTATTCATTTATATTTTTTTCACTTTCAAAACAATAATGCAACGGCGTTAAGTGAAAAGTGAATTTTTTACCGTACCGTATCGCGAAAAATGTAAAAAGATTTTAACATGCGACAAACGAAAGTCAGAGGTTTGATAGGTACATTTATCAGTAGTTTGCCGATATAAAAAGGTCGCTCATCCACAACTGATATGTTACTGTCTTATTCATTCCTTTTTTTACAATTGGAGAGCTACGTAAGTCTATATATTTCTTTGCTGTACTCAGTAAGTAGGACGGACGAAATTGACAGAAGATTTAGATAAAAGTAGAAAGGGAGAGTGATAAACAGAAAAGAGAGAGAGAGAAGATTGTGGGGAAAAGAGATAGAGCAATGAAGAAAGAATAAAAAAAAGACAGAAGAGAGAGAGAGAGAATATGAAAAGAAAAACACAAAAACGAAGCAATACTTTGATCTTGGGCATTTTTGATATACAAAGCCCCTTTCACAAAAAAATAAGAAAAAAAATCTTGCAAATTATGTTCGATCCTTTCAATCCATAAGACTTTCCCTTCATCTGAGAATTTGACAGTTTGAAAAAAAAAAAGAAATAGTTTTCTCATGTTTTCTATTTTATTGTAAAAAATTGAAAAACTTGAAAAATTTAAAAGAAAAAAAAGCATTGCCTTTAGGAACGAGGTTCTTCAAATGAAAAATTCACACGTAATTCTTTGTGCTTCCATCAAGGTTACCTATAGCGAAAAAATACAAATGAAAATAGAATTCATTTCATTGTTAATGATACTACTCAATTCGATTATGTCTGCACATATACGATATTAAGGAAAATCATTTATTTTCCTCCATAAATCGTACACATAATATATACTGTAAACAGTAAATCATATTGTAAATTTATTGTACATTTACAGTCGATGTTTTATTCCATCAATTGTAAACATAGACCCATCGCTCTAATTTAAAGTCAACCTGTGAGGAGTGAATAGACCGATCGGCATGCGGGGAATCGAAGGTCGGGCAATAAAGAGTCGAGAAATTGTCTATTCAGAATCATCATCCTCCTTCTCATCAAAATCAGACTGTTAGCGTCCGTCGTTGGACATAGACCTTCCCTAAGATTCACCAGACCTCTCCATCATGGTCATTGCGGAGTCAATACTTGCTATATTTATTTAGCTCGTTACGCCATCTCACTTTCTATCGGTCATAGTCAAGCACCTGATCTCTGGAGATCCAAGTCGTGAGTCCTGATGTCCCGCAGTTATCTGTTATTCTTGCAACATGTCCAACCTATTAAAATCTGAGTTTTCTATCAGTTCCTATGATGTGCTGTACTCCTGTCTTTTCTCCGATATACTGTGCTGTCTTGTGATCTCTCTATGTGAGGTAGAGCATGATTCTCTCATGTGCACGTTGTATGGTTCTACGTTTGAGGTCAATCTTTAGGTTGTTCCATGTTTTAGCTCCATATGTGACCGTCGGTTGGATACAGTAGTTGTATGCCCTTCTTTTGGGGACTGGTGGAACTTTCTTCTTAAAAGTCGCACTTGCTATACTGAAATCTTACCAAGCTCGTGTGATTCTTCGCTTGATTTCTTTTTCTTTTGATGACTCCATGAAGATTCGCTGTCCCAGGACGTGGTCTACTTTCTCCAGCTCTGCATTCTCGAATTCGATCATTGTGTCTTTGTCCCCAAGATGTTTGTTGTTCATGATATTTGTTTTACTGAAGTTCATGTAGAGGTCAACTTTCTTGCTAGCTTAATTTAATTCATCTAACATCATTTGGAGATCGTGAAGGTCTTAGCTAAGTGGACGATGTCGTCAGTAAATCTGAGGTGACCTGGGTGTTCTCCGTCTATGCTGATTCCTATGTGTTCCCATGTCCAGCATGCAGTGTACGTGACACTGGCAGCGGAGGTGGCGTTGCCATACCAGGGTGTAGAGAATAGGTACCCGGCTGCAGTCAGGAGCTCACTGGTAGCCACACTTACTTTATAATATACTGTTGGCCTACAAGAATATTTTTCAGAATTATTCCCTCAATTTCCCAACTGTAAAATACAGTAATATCCTGCTTAGCTATCTTTTTCAAATACTTTTCGAAATGAATCTAGAAATTTTGGATTTCTGGGATAAATAATGATAAAAGCGTGCAACGCTGACCGTCTCTGAAGCAAGTGTATTCTATAGAATTAGGTTATGAGCCATGTGCAAGAGAATAAACACATTCACAAAGACATTCAATACTTTATCATGAAGTGATATATACTGATATCTGGTTATATTTCATCTGCTGCAGAAGGAGTTATCAGATGAGCTAAACAGCATGAATCCATTCATTTACGTTGAGGCTCGAGAGCATCATACATTTTGAAAAATTATTCCTGATACAATATCGATCAATCATCATCATCACCAGTATTTAATCGTCCGTCGTTGGACATAAACTTTCCCAAAGATTCGCCACATCTCTCCATCGCAGGCATCGCAGAACCAATAGTGTCTAAACCTATCAAGTTCGTCTCAACATCTCATATCCTACCGGCTTTGGTTCCGTATTTGATCTCTGGGGATCCATGTTGTGAGTCATGATGTCCACCGGCTGTCTGCCATTCTTGCAACATGGCTGGCCCATTGCCATTTGAGTTTTCTTATGGTTTGTACAATGTCTCGGACTCCAGTATTTTGCTTATATTCTGTGCTGTCTTGTGGCCTCTGCATGTGATGTTGAGCATCATTCTCTCATGTGTACACTGTATGCGGGTCAGTCTCTTGGATAGGTTCTATTTTTCAGATCTTTAAGTGACGCTTGGGACTCCTTTTTAGGACTAATGGGACTTTCTTGTTCTTGAAGGTTAAGCTTACTCTACCGAAGGCTTACCACCATAGAGTGATTCTTCGCTTGGTTTCTTCTTCTGTTAAGGATGTCATGGAGACACATTGTCTCAAATTGATGAAGTGTCTATTTTGTCCAGCTTTGCGTTTTCGATTTTGATCGTTGTGCCTTTACTTCCGACATATTTGTTGAACATGAAATTTGTTTCGCTAAAATTCATATCGATCTTTACTATGTTATGATAACCATGTTTTATCGCTTACTGCTGCATTTTAGAGACGTATCTAGAGCACTAACCAAGGAGTTACTCGAGATTGTTACATTTCTATAAGTTGAATCTGAACAACATTAACTATAGCAACTTGACTGCACCTATGGACATTTATGATCATGGTTCTATTTTACGTATGTGAAACACACCAGAGAAACAGGAAGGAAATCAAACTCAGGCATAAATGATATCATCTTGAATTAATTTCTGATTAGATGAAACCTGTTTTTTTCAATTAGTTGCTCTTTGTAATAATGTGGTTACCGTATCACAAGCAACTTCAAGGTTCGATACACACGAAAAATTTATTTTTCATCTTTCATTTTTACTAGACCCACTTTTTTAACATTACGTCCCAATTTTTTTACCCCCCTCTTGACATTATTCCCCCTTTTTATCATTTGGCCCTCTCTTTTAGGGATCAGCCCCACTTTTTTTAAACAATGAAATTCATCTGGTCATATTTAAGATTGGAATTCATTTGTTGTAAGAATTTGTGAACTGTTATGTTTGGGCACTTCTCATTTAGAACGGTAAAACGTGTAATTGTAATTAATGTTTACATTTCTGATTATCCAAAAGGTATTATGTGACGAAACAACTAATATAAATATTCATCATCATCATCAGTCATAGACCTTCCCCAGGATCCGCCACATTTATCTATCATCTATTTATTTATTTATCTGTCATGGGCGTCGCAGAGCCAGTGTTTTCTGAATTTGCCTAGTTGATCTTTCCATCTTGTATTCTGTTGATCTCAGCTTCGCATGTGGTCTCTGGGGATCCATGTTGTGAGTCGTGATGTCCATCGGTTGTCTGTCATTCTTGCAACATGCCAATTGCCAGTTAGGTTTTCTAATAGATTCTATGATGCCCCAGGCTCCCGTTTTCTTCCCTTTATACTGTGCCGTCTTGAGATTTCTTCATATGAGGTTGAGCATGATTCTCTCATGTGCACATTGCATGCTTCTCAGTTTGCAAGTCTGTCTCTTGATTAGGTTCCGTGTTTCAGCTCCATAAGTGACTATCGGGAGGATGGATTGGTTGTATACTCTTCTTTTTAGGATTATTGGGATCGTCTTGTTTTTGAAGGTTGAGCTTGTTCTGCCAAAGGCTTGCCATCCTAGGGAGATTATTTGCTTGATTTCGTCTTCCTTTTTAGGTTTCATAGAGATCCCTTGTTCTAGGTAGATGTAGAGAAAGCGGCAGAATACAAAATGCCACTCGCTGTAGCGTTTATAGACTTCAATAGGCATTTGACTCAATAGAAATTCCCATGGTCATGGAGGCCATCACTCTACAAGGTGTAGACCCTGTGTACGTCAAAGTACTGCAACATATATACAATCACAGCAACTCCTTTATCAGGCTACATAAAGACTCTGAACCCTTCCAACTCCGAATAGGAGTAAGACAAGGTGATACCAGCTTACCCAAACCCTTCACAGCCTGCCAAGAGATGATCTCCTGGAACCTGGACTGGGAGAATAGACCAATAAAAAAAGACGGCAAATATCAAAGCAACCTAAGATTTGCAGACGACACCATTCTCTTCGAAGAGAACCCACATGACCTCCAACTAATGCTAGATGAACTAAACGAAGAAAACAAAGAAGTCGGCCTACACATGGCCTTCAATAAAACGAAAATCATGTGCAACAATAACATTGAGAATAAGGATGTAACTGTCAAAATCAAAAGTGCAAAACTGGGGAAAGTAGACCACTACATATAAATATTATAATTACATTAACATATACCTGAAATCGGGGATGAGGAACCTATGATATATGAACTGATTTGAATTATGTAACGTTAGCTATTATTTGTTTAGCACTTCAGTTGTTTAGTTCCAGATAAGCTGGAGTAAATATGAATGTACATTAGATGAGATATTATTCCTCTCTCAACGTTGTATATAGTATTTTTTAAAGAATAAAATAAAGGTAGAAGCGAACCTGTTTTAATATTGTCTTTTGGCAGAATGCTGTGTTGGAAATGATCAATTATAAAAAATGGGAAATACAGTGATCGATGAATAAATTACTTCCCTCGACTTTTGTACACACTGATCACTGAAACAGTCAAATCAAAAAAAAAAAAAAAGCAAAAACAAGCACAAATGCTGTAAGACCAAAATTAAAGAGGCCAATTTAGCATGAACTTACATTGAAAATTGATAGTCCTAACTAAAACCTCATTAAGGGGGATATAAAAAAAAAGCATACTAAAGCATAAACATACTGAGGGGTAAATGTTTAGATTTTTAGCCCTCTAACTCCATTGGTGCGGTCTGTACGCATGATACTTCCATACATAGCCATTAAGTTTTGACTTATACGAGCAAATACTATGTGGTATAACTGGAATCCAGATTTGTTTTCAATTATAAACCGAAGATATATCGGTGGGGAAATAGTGAAAACTTTTGAATGCAATGTTGATCACTCAGGAAAATGCTCTAAATTGTAAAATACCAAGTATTTCCCAACAATTTTCACTTCTGTCAGTGGAATATTTTTTCAAGGGAGATAAATCAGTATTGTAGCTATCACTTTATCTCCCTTTATACCCAAATCTCCATTGCTCAAAATCATTTTCGAGATATTTTATTTTTCAGACTATAACTTTCTGATGTATTCACTGGACTGGAAGTCAGTATTTTTATTTTGACGCCATTTAACCATAATTTATTATTATTATTAAATTCAGTAATTCAAAGAAAACATGCTGCTGTTTGTGTGCATAGTTCAAATTAAAAAAAAGCAAATAACATTTGCGAATACATGTATACCTTGAGTAGTGTGCTTAACTAGTTCCATAATTTCCTGTACTGTTCAAAACCATGTATTTTCCTATCTTATGTGCCTTTTTTCAGCTTATACCTAGTTACATTAATTTTGATTGCAATATCTCAACAGCATTAAAGGGGAACTGTCCGAATAAAAGCAATATATTTAGCCACTGTCAAAACTAAAGAAAAAAATTGAAATAACTTGGTGCAACAGAGGGGCAATGGAAAACAGAAGCTATAGACAGATATAAATTATGATTCACCAACAAAAAAATGGAAATAACGCAACATTGTGAAAATACATGAGGGAAGTTGGAAGAATAAGAATCATCAGAAATATCATAGAAAATAAGGAAAGCAGTCACAGCTTACTAATATTTATTGAAAAGAGGTACGCTTTGCCCCAAGGAGGAGTTGGAAAGTGTAACCTTTTGAGGCTTTTATCAAAAAAGATCTATATATTTATCTATATTGATCTATATATTTATCTATCTGTTCTTATGTATTTATCTATCTGTCTGTTCATATCTACCTGCCCGTCCGGTGTTCATTTCTATCTATTTATTTATCTGTGCATATCTACCTACCCATCTGTCTGTTCACATCAATCTATTTATCTATCTGTCTGTTCATATCTACCTACCTATCTATCTGTCCGTTTATGTCTATCTATTAATCTATCTGTCTGTTCATATCTATCAATTTTTCTATCTATCTATAACCGAAACGGAAAAAGAAAGAGCAATATCGGAATAACTCTTAGCAATATATATATATATATATATATATATATATAATTATATTTATATATATTATATATATATATATATATATATATATATATATATATATATATATATATATATATATATATATATATATATATATATATATATATATATATATATATTTCTGGGTGCTGGTCAGCAAAATTAATGTAATTTTTAATTGTACTCATTTAAAATATTTTTCATTACAAAAAAAATAATATCAAACATCGAATTATACGTCGATGGATTATTTTATAGTATTGTTGTAAGTATTCAAACACTTCTTAAAATTAAATTTTCGTACAAAATATCATTTAAAGCGCATCTAAGATCAGCACAAAAATTGACTTTCTGGCTGTAACCAGGCCTAGAGACCACATAGTTTCCTTGATAAATATTTGGAGATTACACCCCATGCTAGTCAGGAAACGAAGATGGCCAGTCCATAACCTGAATGATACTTTTTTGGTGGGACAGTTTAAGTTTATAACCGTCTCTGTGCGGTGTTAAAGTGTATTATAGCTTTTTTAAACCCAACCAAGTGGCAAACTGCCTGCAGCAAATGGTGTCGAATTGTCTACCATCTGGCGCTGTTCACGGTATTCTCAATTTTCAACAGGTGACTGGTTCTAGTAGTCGAAAAAAATGCTTCCAACACTCCCTAGGGAATTTGACTGACACCCCCCCCATCATGTTTAAAAGTGAAGTGCAGCGTGGATTGTATATCTCCTTCTTCCAGTGATGGATATTGATCTTCCCATCATATATCACCAACTTATTTGGCTTCCATGAAAAAAAGGCGACCATACAGAGAAGTAAATACATGTCCTTTGCTTTATGTACAGAACAACCTTCGTTTTAAAAGCTTCCAGAGTGGCAAATAAATTTCATATTAGCCCAAGATCAGCAAAAATTATCTTCATCAACTTGGTTTTTATGGGCAAGCAGCCAGGATGGAACCCATTTTAAGCACGACTAGTATTAAGAAGTGGAATGAGTTGGTAATCGAGATGAGTAATAAGCCCTCAGCTTTTCGGCACAACATTATTGTTTCTGACGGATCAATCTTCAAGTAATGCATCAAACGACTTCTTTGGTAGAGCCAGTCCCCTGACATTGGATACGTGTGGGTAATATCAAATAAGAGCTTGCATAAAATGTGTAAAAAGCTAGTAACAGAAAGCCAGTTTAGATTTTCTGAATCTCTGACGCCAAGCATGGTCTGATATACTTCAAATCAGAATTTCAGAACATACTAAGATGATTTGTTGCTCTTAAACAGCTAAAAGCTCCAACAAATATAACTATTCACTTCTTGCGTCTCTCTCTATATCCTTGGAACCCAATAGCCCACACTCACAATATCCACGGACACGTTGACATTAGGAAACAAGGATGGACAGATCATAATCTGATTAGATATTGAATTAAAATAGAATTCTCTGTCCAAATACTTTTGATCTGTAAACAAGCACAATGCAGTGCAAAAGTGCTTCCAATTATACGCATTACCTTTTTCTCTCAAAACTCAAATGGTCACTGGCTAGAAATTACCGAAGATTATTTTTTTTTTCAAATTAAGGCACTTTGAGAAATGATACACGCCTTTATAAAACATAAGTAAATGCATATATAGATATCTTCGAACTTATGTCCTCATCTTGGTTGTCTTTTTCAACTCGGCGTTTCGGCAGTTGCACCCTAAAGCCTCTTTCAGGAGGATGTTGTAAATTGGGTGGGGGGTAGGTTCGGAATATTGGAACCAGTGACAGAATATCTCCATTCTACTGTCTTTATCTGGATGGGAGGCTTTCCCTAATCCCTACAATTAGTGATGACCATATTGTAGCTGTCTTGGAGTGGGTTCGGGATGGAAGGGTTTTCCAAAACCCATTGCACCACGAAAAATTTACTGACTTCATGTATCGCCATCTTGAAAATGATTGGGAGCAGTTAATCCTTTTGCACATTATATATATATATATATATATATATATATATATATATATATATATATATATATATATATATATATATATATATATATATATATGTGTGTGTGTGTGTATGTGTGTGTGTGTGTGTGTGTATCATCATCAGCCTCTTAGCATCCGTCGTTGGATATAGACCTTCCCTAAGATTCATCAGACCTATCATGGGCATTGCAGAGCTACTACTTCCTGAATTTATCTAGCTCGTCATGCCATGTTACTTTCTGTCAGCCACAGTTTCGTATATGATCTCTGGGGATCCACGTTGTGAGTTGTGATATCTAGCGGTTGTCTGACATTCTTATAACATGACCAGTACATTGTCATTTGAGTCTTCTAACAGTTTTTATGATATCTCAGACTCCTGTTTTTTCTCTGATACACTTCTCACGATCTCTCCATGTGAATTTGAGCATGATTCTGTCATCTGCACGTAGCGTGGTTCTCAGTTCGAGGGTCAATCTTTCAGTTAGGCTCCATGTTTCAGCTCCATAGGTGACTATCGGTAGGATTCATTCGTTGCATGAATAGATCACCGAAAAATGCTATATAAATCAGTGACGTCTCCCTCATATTATCCCCCGCCTCAAATAATGAATTTTTGTGATTACCAGAAAGGGTTAACTGCCCCTTACCACTTATCATCAAATTCTGTACTAATCAAGTTAAATTTTTCATTGAGATTATTAATTTTTTTAAATTGAGGAATTTTGACAGGTACTGTCAGTGTTGATGGGAATTGGTACCGACTGTTACCATTCGAATGATATTGAATTGGAACAACGTGTATATCTTCAACAATCGTTATATATCCGGGTGTTACATTTATGGAGTCAACTATTTTTTAGAGAAGGAAAAGCCCTAACAAGATATGAAAATATCACAAATTCTCGGTAGCAATAGAAAACATATTCAAGGCGTTTGGAATAGCAAAGGTAACATAAAAGTAAAAAAGTAATAGCTTGACAGACATAATTGAAGAAGCGATAGAGACTGTAGACAATACAGATGAAGAGAATAACGCAGGGGAATTCTGAAAAGAATATTAGAAATAATCCAGAGGAGGAAAAATATGGAGACAAAAACCAAAAGAGTAGAACAAAATAACAAGAAGAAGAAAAAAAAGAAGAAAAAAGCGTGAAGAAGATAGAAGAAGCTTTTGAAAAGGGAAGAATTCAAAGTACGCCCGTGTCTATGGTGTCTATGTCTTTGCGTGTGATGGAACTATGGAATTTTAATGTAATTTTCCCCTGCATGATATTCCTACAGCATATGTGGGAACAGTGGAATAGCCACGGGAAATGTTAAGTTATGCATGGGTGTTTTGATTCTGAAATGTTTGCCTAAGATAAATCGTGGACACCGATCGAGGCTGGTATATGTTCATGATGGGTTTCATGGAAAGATCTTTTTATACATTTTGTGTATTGTCTCTTTTGTGCATTTTCCTCATGATCAACAATTTTGAGTTTGGAGAAAAAAAGTATCTTTAAATGTCTGTTTTATATTTGCGTGTACATTTTTTGGAATGTTATATTTTGTGTGATCTGATTTAGATCTTTGTCTAGATTCCATTGATTACGGGGTTTTGTGATTTTTTGATATGTTTTGAGGACATTTTGAACATGTTTTTCGTGAAGCGTTTTTGATTTGACTTTAGAACAAAACGTGCTCATAAGCTTAACGGCAGGTTCTGATTTAGAGGAAGTTGGAAATGTTTTGTTGAATGTCGTTTTTGAACAGACACTCCAAACTATTTATTGGGGGAAAAAGAAAGCGTTTATGGCCAAGTCAAGGTCAAATGTGTCTGAGGGAATTCTTGTATCGAGGCGGGAGGAGACTTGGAAATGAAAGTGGAATTTGTTTGGGTTTTTCGACGAAAAAGAAATCGGGGTTGAACTGTGGGTTTCTCGGCGAACGCAAAGTTTTGCATTTTGCAGAGCCGTGTCCACTTCTGTACGCGAAGAATAATGGTGAAAGATGCTATTTGATATTCTGTTTTCTTGTTCTTTTTTGACAGATATAGTCGAAGTGTTCCTCTTTTACGTATTGAGCATTTTGCTTGATGTTTGTTGGATAATTCCACAATTTTCTTTAGATGAGCAGTCGTTGTACGGGTGGATGTAAGATATTTGGGGCATAGATTTGTTGTCTTAATTTCAAGGATATTTGCAGGCATAGAATTAGTTCTCCTATTTCAGGCATAGATTTCTTCATCAAAGGCAATGTCAAGAGTGTCGTAGGAATTATATGCATGTTTTTTTTTCTCGAAGGAGGTTAATGACTTCTTTTTCCAACCTTTTGTTGTTCTTAGTTTAACTTGCAATGTCCTTTGGAAAGTGCACATGTGGAAATATGTGTCACTGCAGTTATGCAACGCATAGACAAGCAAGCTTGAGCTGAAATAGAAGTCATGGTGAATACATATTGCAAACGTTTTCCTCAATGTCAAGTAGCAAAATTGAAAAAAACGAACGCTGGTTTTCAACACAGAATTAAATTGATGTTAGAACAGCTTAAAAATTTCTAAGTTATCAACTTCATTGACTACGGCCAATCGATGATATCAACGCAAAACCGAACAACGACGGCAACAATTTTTATTGTTCTTCTTATTATCATTATCATTATTATCTGCATTTTCACACCGCTTGCCTGGAGGTCAACGCTGGAGACAGAGCGACAGCAACTTCCCTCAAGTCTCAAGCCGTCCTCTTCACTCTCTCACAGACCACAGCAGTGCTCTTGAATACGGTTTCACACCAGTTGCCTGGTGGTTATCGTTGTAGACTGAGTGATAGTAAGCCTCAAGTCTACAGCCCTCCTCTCATATGGTCCTCGTCTGTTACAGCAGCGCTGTGATTTGTGCCGCCTTCACCTTGTCTTTTTCTCTGTTTTAAGGCCATCGCTACTAGCTGGGGGCGTTGGTCTCATATTTCCAGTGCTCTTCTCAGCATTCGTGCGATCCCCAGTAATGCTGTAGTCTGTATAGTCTCAATCCATTGATTTGCAGTATTAAAAAAAAATTTGAAAAAGCATCAAATTACATCAATATCAATGTACCCTTATTATTGATTTAATGATTTTTAAACAAGAGACGGACATTTCATTTTAGTTTCAATTATCAGTATTTTTCAAGATCAGAATAGCAATCGATTGAAATTGAAAATATGATTGAGACTTTGAGTTAATATTGAAGTAAAATCTCACATCCATTCCTTCAAATTGTTGGATACTGAATATTTCATTCTCAATTAAGTTAAAAAATATAATTTCGTACATTCATTTCCCTTATTCCCCAAAGTGGGTTCCGTGGAACCCCAAGGTTTCACCAAAAAATTATACAAATTCAATTATCTAAAATGAAAACAGGGGGATACCGGAGTTAAAGAAGCAGAAAACTGTTCAACTTCCTGAACGAAAATTGGATAGAAGATACACAAGCTGACAAACAAACCCAAAGCACATTGAAGATGATCTCAGAAGTTGTATTAAACAGTAGAACATTGGAACTAGCATGGATGAGTGTAAATCTTTTGGTGGTAACACGATGTTTAAAATAGATCCTTTCTGTCTGATTTTTATAGGCGAGAGATCAACATTATGTAAAGATTTCGTTGACTGTTGTCCCCATCTTGGTTTATCTTTCGAACAAAATGTTTCAGTGATTGCGCTTTAAGGAAGAAGATCGTTAGGTACAGCGGTCGAAAAGGTTGCGTTCAAAAGATGAAGCAAGATGAGAAAAACAACCCGAAAAATATCTTCACATATAGGAGATAAGATTGAAATTCAAAATGTTCAGAAATGAATAAAGAAAATAATAGAATGAGAGAAGTGAAATGAGAATAAACAGTTTTGAATCTGAATTGGAAAAGGTGCTAAAAGTGAGTTAGAGTCTCTGCAATATGATAAAGCGATCTAACGAGGAATAACATAACAAAAGTAAATACTGAACCATAAGATATATATATATATATATATATATATATATATATATATATATATATATATATATATATATATATATATATATATATATATAGATAGATAGATAGATAGATAGATAGAGAGAGAGAGGATTCCTGTTATTAGGGCTGCTTCAGATTCAGCGATTTCGGACCAAATAAGCGATAACAAAGCAAATAGTTCTCTATGAAAAGATATTCATTAAAAATTCTGCAATGAGCATTGAAAGGGAGATAACTTTGTCAACCCAGACATCACGGAATATTTTTGAGACTTAATTCACATTTAACTTGGATTATTTAAAGAACCAAAAGTATTTTTCAGTAATTTTATGAAAAAGAAAAAAAAAAATTCACTTGTCATAATAAACGAAGCAAATCAGCGATGATTGCGTACGTTTGAACCGGCTCTTACAAAAGTGTTCGTCTTGTACTGCTTATCCTAAAAACGAAAAAAATGGTCCTATTGAGAAGAAACTGATATATATATATATATATATATATATATATATATATATATATATATATATATATATATATATATATATATATATATATATATATATTCAAGACAACTTTACAGCTTTAAACATTAAAAAAAACCTTTTTCAAATCTTCTTTGTGTCACTTCAGTCACCTGTTTCCTATTGCAATTTATGTAATTTTCTTCAGTAGTTTTTTTTTCATTTCACAATTGTAATCATGGTACAATGTATAAATTGTCTCTTGTCGGGATCATCAGTTATTTACCTTTTAACTGTATCGGGGATTTTAAAAACAAAACAGTTACATCAACATGGCACCCCAGCAGTGTTGATCAAACACCACCTCCCTTTCTCACTATATAGTTCATGTCATAAACGTAGTTCGTCATTTCGAGTGTATATATGCGTGTGTATGTATAATATATATATTTATATATATATATATATATATATATATATATATATATATATATATATATATATACATATATATATATATATATATATATATGATTATAATTGTCTATCTGCTGATACTCCATACATATATATATATATATATATATATATATATATATATTATATATATATATATATATATATATATATATATATATATATATATATATATATATATATATATATATATATATAAATGTTTGTTGTGTGGATGTGAGGTGATCCGACAGAATGTTGGTAATTTGACAATTGGAAGGTGAAGAGATACTCAAGGGATAAAACCGGTATCGCATCTCGAAAAGATGTCTGGCACCGCTTCTTCATTCTAAACGACTCCCCAGCTACACCAACATTTCCAAACACTGACCATTTTCATCCCGACCCCCCTTCTCACTGCCCCCTCTTAATTCCAACCAATCTGATACTCACGCACACAGATACAAACACCGACTGACCCCTCCTCTGACGCACTTTTCTTCTTTCACACCAACCTGATTCTTACCGACACAGACACACAGCCCTCCTTCCACTCCTACCAAGAAATCAATAACAAAGACATTTTGCTCATTTCATTCCTCATATCTCAAAACGCAAACAGTGCACAGTTTTTTCTCTGCTAGTTTAAAAAAAAATGTGGTTGGCAACCATCGGAATGCCTCAGAAAATGATAATAAATGATTTCGAGAAGTAACTCCTGATTTTCTCTCAACCTTTATAATCGTCAAATTTCCAACACACACACACACACACACATATATTTATATTGTGTGTGCGCACAATATATAATCCTCTAATAAAGCAAGGTGTTCACTCAAATCATCGCGGATCATCTAAAGAAAAACAAAAAAAATATACAATTCATTTATATACATTTTATTTATATATATAATCTTTATTAGCGAAAATAGCACAATTATATTTCTATGAATCACAAGAATGTTTATAACTGGGCGCGTTAAAAGTTTTTTCCATTATGTCACCAAGTAATTCACATGATATTTTCTACTGGTCAAAAGTTGACAATAATACCATGAGTTTCATGCTGCTGATTCGAATGGTCAGTTCCTCTGATCAATATAAAACTGGATTGAATCTAACACTTTCCCAGTCGTATATGTATCCGCACGCACTGGGATTTTAAAAGTTTTGATTGTCATAACCTTCAAAATAATTGTTCTCTCTTACGGTTCACGAGTTGAACATTGTTTATCTTTTCGAGACAAACATTTACACACACCACACATGTGTATAAGCGGTTGTGCGCGTCCATATATATATATTTGTATGCATATATATGCAAACACACAAACGTTTAAAGAATTACACTGATCAGAATATGTATCGGCTTATTTATAAACCTATATGTGTATGACGATATATGTATGTGCATATAGGAAACACTAGCACACATATACACACAAATATATACGTACATATATAAAAACACACACATAAAGAGGTAGTTCCGAGTGTGAGTTCAAATATTCTGAAAGTGGTATATTTTACATATTTAAGATGCATATAAATATTTACGT
The DNA here is from genome assembly GCA_963457665.1 of Thysanoteuthis rhombus. Classification (NCBI taxonomy): domain Eukaryota; kingdom Metazoa; phylum Mollusca; class Cephalopoda; order Oegopsida; family Thysanoteuthidae; genus Thysanoteuthis; species Thysanoteuthis major. The sequence continues at coordinate 73,884,426 of OY735200.1, forward strand.
TTCGATGTATTAATAGATATCTTAATATTGATAGTCCATGTTTTGAGGAATTCTATTGGAGGGAGTGTAAAAAACAGCAAAATATGAATCTGAATTAACATCTATGTAAACTAATGTTAAACAAAAGTGATCACAAAAGGTTTAAAAGTGATTAGTTTTTCGAAATTCACGATTCTATTACAATTCACTTTCACGAATAAGACCTCAATATATAATATCCAATCATGTTTTTGTTATATCTTCCTTGGTAGTAACGTTCAAAATCCAGCATATACCGTTGAAAGCATTCGACTTTCTCCTCCGAATATCCTCCAATGTTCTTGAATTTATCAAGCTGAGGGACAGCCACCAGCCTATAATACTGCAGTTCTTTAGTCTCAATCAGCTATATACATATGTTTTGGCCTTGTGGTTGCTCTGGAAGCCCCGAAACACCGTGAACAATCGGTACCTAGCTGCTTTCTCTGTCCCATTGAACTTTTTCATAATCCATTTTAAATGTGACTCAACGAAGACACTGGCTTTGACCTTTGCCACAGAGAGTACTTTTCTGAGATTTGAGAGGCCTATAAAGCATATTTCGGTATGCTTATTGGGAATCAAGACGAATTCTGGGCACTTCATTTTACGTGCAATACAACAATGTCAAGACTTTACTAGATGCCTTGATGTGTGCGTACGACTGGAAGGCCTCCGGAGACTTCAAAATGGTGGTATATTTAATGGATCTTTCCATGTTTCACTACAATCTTTGCCTTTGGGAAAACAAGGACACCTTGGTGCCCCACCAAAGGCGGCTCTAGCCATAGCAGCCCGAATTCTATATGGGGTGAACAAGTGTTTAACCCCGGGAAGATGTTGATGTCACCACTGCACATAGAAGTAGACTAGATGTTATGAAACAATTTATCACAAATCTAGATAAAGGGTTTTCATGAAACGTCCGAGACAAAATAGGTAAATAATAAAATATCAATATTTAAGATACAGAAGCAAAGTTTGAAGGGAATTATAGCCTATATACTATACTTGTCAGGTATAATCAATCAGGAAATAACTCTCATAACCCAGGAACAGAAAGAAGGAAAAAGAAAGGTAACATAATGTTATACGCTATTTCAAAATAAGTAACAACATATAAATAAAATTGATAAAAGTAAATGGAAGAAACTTTGATTACAACTTTTTGCTGCAGCATTGCAACCAGAAGACATCGGTTCCAAACAGTTTCCAAAAGGATGTTTCCGTATATTCTACCATATTATTGTAGAGATCATACTCGTTTGTGAGCTTAGTATGTCAACTTTTAGTTTGAATCCTTTGCCATGAGTTCTCGATGAGGCTGAGGTCTGGCAATTAGGCTTGTAACTGCAGTACCTCAATGTTGTTCTCTTCAGTGTGGACTCTACATTGTCCGGCAGTGTTTTTCGGAATGTTATGATGCTGAAAAATCAACAACTGATCCATATAATTTGGGGTGTGTGGTAGCAAACTCTTATACAATATTTCTAGAGAAGACTTATCGATAATTCCTTTTATTCGATACAACGCAGCAGCACTGTTTCCACACTGTGATATCCTCCATGGATGTCCGCGAGGAGGGGGCAAACGGGACATATGCCCCTTCCCTGGATCAGGCCTTCTCACATAAGGTTAGGGTTTTAAAAGTTAGAATATTATAGTCAATAGAAGATAATAATGCTCTCCAACTATTTTCAGTAATCCCAACTTAATATACCCACATGAAAAGATGGTGTCATTCTTCGCTGGTGATAAGGTTGCTGCTGAGAAATATAGTAGATATATCCTTTCGTCTAAGACCTGGAAATATATCGTTTTGCCCCCTCCCCCTCGAAAAGTTGCAGCAGACGCTCATGACATCCTCCTCTATGTTCAAGCATTGTATAGGTACACCTCGCTTACCTCACTTTCTATTGAAGACATGAAGATCTTGAATTTCGATCCATTTTCCATATTGTGTTTTACGCTCTAATCGTTATGATTTTTGATGAATTGGATGCGAGATCACTTATTCTTTGAGGGAACGCAGGTTTTAATTGCATCACGTCGTTTGAGCGAAAATCACCTTACGTGATTTTATTAATGTTCACACCCTTTTTCAAATTCTATGGTTGACTCACATCATTTTTATACCGACGGCAGCCATTCTCCTATTGCTCATTGAATTTCAGTGAATGTATCTACCCATTCATTCGGTATGTGATAGACCTATCCCCCCCCCCCAAAAAAAATCCACCAGTTTTGTTGTGGTTCTTTATAGCATTGTAGACAGCACTTTCCGAACATTTAACATCATAAACTACTTCCTTGTATGAACATTTAAGCTGATGTTGTTGCATGATCTTCATCTAAGTTTCTGGTGACAGACAACGTCTTACTGCCCATCTGATCTTTCTCAATTCTAATAGAAAAATATAACTTACTCCACTTTATCATAGACAAAGAAAGTATAAAAGTTAATTTCGAGTTGTGTCCAGAAAACTAAATGACCATGATGTTTATGACAAAATATCATTTAATGTGGAATGTATTACTATATGGAAATTATTCGATTCAAAACATATCACGTGACACCACGGAATATACGTTATAAGATAAACACGTACACAGGCATATATACATTATTTACCCCTGTTAAGTATATATCATATATAAGTATAATATATAGATGTATTATATATAAGTATAATATATATAGAAATATACGTTTTGAAAACAAGGTATACATGTATATGTATACATATGTGTGTATTTGTGTGCCTTACGTATTTATATATATTTGAGAGTGAATAAATATTGGTATATATTATGGTTAATCCGACAATACGATTGACGATATTGAGTGATTTTCTTATAAAACTAATAACGCTTTATTCTGACTTTTGGAAAAAAGTGTTCTCTAATTTCTCCTTTGATTTGACCGTGAGCAAGTCCAGAAAACATACGGAACGTCCGAATGAAATTCTAATAATTTTAAAACAAATTTATCGATATTGTCATTCGTATCTGATATTTGATTGTGTAAAATATGTGTTTATAGATAGATGAAAGAAATGTTATACACTCGCGTTTCTGTGTTTTTTTTGTCTGTATGAACGCGCGTGTATTTCAAGTGAAGATAAAATAACCGTTGAGTTATGTAATGACTTTCTCGTTGATTATTTGAAGATTCGTTTCAATCGGTGATTTTCCTTGATTTGTGGTGTCGTTTACACAATTTGATTCGAGAGGCAAAATAGGATCCAAACAGCAATTATTTAGCTGCTGTTGTTGTTGTTGTTGTTGCTGCTGCTGCTGCTGTTTTTGGTGGAGCTGTATCTTTGTGAGCTGTTCCTGGAGTAACATGATTTCTTGAGCCTCGTCAACTTTGTGGTGATGATTCATGTAGAGTTCTTGCTTCTGGTTCTGCTGCGGGCACTCTGCAAAGGGCACACCAGACCCATTCGATACAGTTGAATCACAGGTGGAAGTTGAGGCCACGGCAGTAGTGCTGGTGGTATCTGTATTGTTGGAGGAAGTGACAGTAGTACTGGCTATGACAGTTACGGCATTGGTGGAGACAGAGGAAGAATTGCAAATTGATGACGTAGTTGACGTGGAGCAATCATTGTTAGGGTTATTATTTGTTGCAACCGGGGCGAATGATGCAACTGGCAACATATTAGAGTTAGACCCGCATTGGGGCACACTCGATCCACTTACGGTCGAGGGTGGCGCTGCAGGTACCAGAGGTGGGTTACTACTATTGGCAACACAATCGTTAAGGAAAGGCGGCTGATTATTCTTCGGATAATGGCCTTGGGGTACGTTTTGGGCATTGGCGTTTGAATTATTCTGACCGACATTAACGGCAGTGACATGAATACCATATGGACAGCTACCGACATTCATATGGGCAAAAGTGCAGCCCCCTGAAATAGGTTGCTGGCTTCGGCTGATGTTTCCGTTGCCGCTGCTGATCAAGGCCTGTCCGCTGCCGATGGTTGTTGTCTGGGCTCCTGTACCACAAGCAGCATTGTGAAAGTTACCACAGACAGCATTAGTCGCGTTGATTGTGGTCATCCTGCCCATAATTTTCTCTCGGCGATCTTTCTTACGTAGCAGAGCCATTTCTTTCAGGTAGGTTCGAAGCTGGTTATCTTGTTGGTTCTTCCGGATATGCGACGCAATCATCAACACTATCGAGAAGCCGTAGATGAAAATAACGGTTACCACATAGTAAAGGGAACCGATATTGTCCTCGGCATCGTCGTTGAACAACGTGTTATTCTGGGTCGAGTCCTCGGGGATAGTCACAAAGGGGGGTTGTACCATCGGTCCGTCAGCACGCAAATTCGGAGACAAAGTTGTAATTCGCATGACGATAGATTAATCTGTATTCCTTTGAGTACGTAATTTTTGATTTTGGAGAAAAAACCTTTCGTCTATATTCTTGCTCAAATATTTACAATTTCGACAAAGTTCTCTTTGTGGAAGATGCATTTGATCACATTGAATAGATTTACTGACTTTTCAACAATGAACTTAGACATTGCAAGTTCGAACATACACTGGAGTGAAATCACTGTCTGTTGAGCAGTGACTGACCAAGTGGCAACAATTATTTTAAAGAAATCTTTTTCGTGGGTTTTATCGCTATTAAGTATACACTTACAACAATTCCTACATACTCAAAAGCAGAAGAGTATATGTATATGTTTTCACACACACACACACACACGCGCATATATATGTACTGCTGTAATTTTTCGTTAGGATATCCTTGGAAATAGAAATATCAGGCTAAAATAGAAACTTGTTCAAAATGTGTGACGACGCAATATCCGATCGGTAAATATCAATGTTCCCGGACAGTTCCTGCGGCCATGGCAAATCACTTGCACATTGTAGAGAATTGGAAGAACTTGAAGGATGAAACTTCAAAAGATTCGTCTCTAATCGGCCTTAGATTCCAGTTCAGGCAGCAGAAATCTGAAAATGAAAAAAAACAAAAACGTAATTAACTTTCTTATAAAAATATTTTGACGTGAATAGGAAGGAAACATTAAAAAAAATTACTTGAACTGGTCGGGGCTATAAGTTCACAAAAGATAATGATTACAAAAGAGCTTATTAACAATCATCAAATCCATCTTAACAATGACTATATTAAGTGTTTTAAGCATTTTTTTTACTTATAGACAGGACTTGAATATTATTGTTGTAGAAGACGAACCTAATGTAAATACGAAGAAAAGAACGATAAATACACTCACTTAAACAACCGTAGCCACCAAAGGTGGCAAAAAGTACAACTTTTTTTTTTTATATGGGAATGTGTTTGTGTGTTCCATTGGTCCTAACCATATTATTTTGTATATAGACTCAATCATTGGCATCAGTATTTCATTTGACCCCTTCTAGAATTTTTTAAAAAACATTTTGAGACATTACTTTGAGGATTTATCCATAAAAGATGCTTCCAGATGTTTTTCTTTTACTCTATCTATTCTAGGTTCAATCCCGACCACATTATTCTTCGATTGGATGTTTTTAACATGAATTCAAATTTTGACGCTACAATTATTCTGTTATCGACATTCTTTGTCTATAATTTTCCGCTATTTGACATGGGAAACATTCGGTTAAATCATTGTTTAAGTATTTTAATTATCATAAGTGGAACTAATGATTTGTTTGTATTTCATCAATTTAAAAAATTAAACCGAACAATAGAAACGAAGACATGCAAGAAATTAAACGAGGATTCTTTTGGGTACCCCAGAGGAAATTTAATCAGGGGAAATTTAACCAGGGTATAAAGAATAACACAGACAAAACAGAAATTTTCTCAACTCCACCTCATGAATTCCAGTTTCTAGAAAGTCAAATATTAGCCATCTGGTTTTAGGACGTTTCGACTGCAGATGTTTTGACCCCGTTTTGTTTTTAAAGGCAGAGATGACTATACATATAATTTGAGGTATTTACTTCTGTTTTTCTTTCATGAATTCTCACATTTCTTTTTGTATACGCACCATTTTAACATCAAGTGTGTGCGATTGGAAAATTTCTACGCTCACTTAAAATTACATCAGAATTTTTTTTCCTAATTTTTTGCCATTTGTAATGAGACCAATCTTGAGCTGTTTTATTCACTTTTATACAAAATGAAAAAAAAGCTACGAGCCTTGATCAAAATATATGCAGCTAAAACTTTGATTGACGTTTGGAAGTAAATCACAAAAAATAAAGGTCAAAGACAAATTTGTAAAATGAATATAAATAATTTCTATTATAATTCGGACCATCCAACCTTGGTTGTTTTTCATACAACGTTTCGGCCGTTGTACTCTACGGCCCTCATCAGGTATTATCGAGTAGGTGTGGGGAAGTAACAAACCGAACCCTTTATTTAACCGACAGGGGTATATTGACCGCACTCCCCTCTTAGCATTAGCAGTATTATTATTGTCTCACACTGGGATTGAACCTAGAACCACCAGATTACTTGCAGTAATTTTGTCTCAAAAATTCAGAGATATACTAAATATAAATGTTATGATTTTATGGGGACCAATGATACTTTTCGCACCCCGATATTGACCAGGACACCTTTTCCCTTGGCACTGTATGACGTCATTCACAACCGTAAAGAAATAACACATATTTTCGAAAGTTACTTTACCCTCATGAATACAAGTCATTTTTCGGTTAAAAAAACGTAATGCTTTGTGTTTTCAAGCGCCTACGAAAAAATGTCGAGTAAAAATGAACCGTAGTTTTCTTTTTCTTTAAAGTTTCGAAAGTTTTTTACCACAAGAAGAACAAAAAAAAATGTATTCTTTATTTTTCTTTTGAACCAATGGATTATTTCCAGAAGTTACTTACCCTAAAAAAAGTATTTTTTGTATATTCAATCCAATTGAATGAAAAAAAAAGGGCGGATATCAGACAAAAACAACATAGAACTATTGGAATCGTCGAAAAATTCTTTTTTAAATTAATGATCGTGTGTAGAAGATATCATCTAGGATACTATTTGGGATCTTCTTTTTTCATTTGTCTGTCCGTCTATGTCAGTGATCCAGGTCACGTGTCTTGGCATAAGTACAACTCAGTAACTCGATATCCGATGTATGGTTAGTTTATTTCATAAAGTGCTCGAGAGAGGGAGAGAGAGTACATGACTCAATTTTTAATTTTTCAAAATAAAAATTACATTTCTTTAGTCTTACTGGTTCTGTAAAACAAGTTCCCGTATGAAACTGACAACGCCAGTTGGTTGCGTGTCGAGGCCTTCGATCTCACCATGCCGATATACTTCTCTATGTAACCTTGTATCACTGGCCTAGAAGTCCGGTTGGAGTAGGTGACTTATTAAAATCTAAGGTGGCAGAGAGATAAACTTAGTTGGGGTGTTGTAACAAAAGGTAATGAAGGTGCTTCAGTTTTAGGCAGAGATGGTGATATCTCATCATCATCATCAGTATTTTAACGTCCATCATTGGACATAGACCTTCACCAGGATTTGCCACACTTCTCTATCATGGGCGTCGCGGAGCCAGTACTTCCTGAACTTGTCTAGCTCATCTCGCCATCTAATATTCTGCCGGCTTCAGTTGCGCATGTGATCTCGGGAGATCCATGTCGTGAGTCGTGATGTCCATCGGTTCTCTGCCATTCTTGCAACATGGCCAGGCCACCACCATTTGAGCTTTTTAATGGATTCTATGATGTCCCCGACTCTTGTTTTTTCTCGGATGTACTGTGCTGTTTTGTGGTCTCTTCATGTGAGGCTCAGCATTATTCTTTCATGTACACGTTGCATGGTTCTCAATTTACGGGTCTGTCTCCTGGTTAGGTTCCATGTTTCGGCTCCTTTTCTTTATTTACGTGTCATTTGTCCTTATGCTTTGATACATTTTATGACTGCTTAAATGATAATTACCACCTATTCTCTTCCTAATTTCGTTTCTTTCTTAACATTATATAATCACTTTACCTTCATTTAAGTTGGTCTGCCTTTCTCTTTCTTTACCATCGATGGATTGCATTTATACAATTCATAATCTTCAGAGAGTTCTCAGTGTAGTTTTCAATTCAGAGTTCTTCTTCTCTCGAATAAAGAATCCGTTGATAGCATTTGACTGGTGATACGGGTAATACTTGCATATCTGTCATTGCATCTGCGTAGAGAAAAGACTCGAGTTCTTTTCATTGGCAAATATACTAAAATCATCTGATTACTCTCTACATAATGCGAACCAAGAATGTGATTAGGAGGATTTGAAGGTCGGCGGCCATTTCGTAATCAAAACATGAAAAAAAAAAAAATGAAAACTCCAACTACCATCGGGTGAGATGAGACATTTGTATCGAACTGATTCAGTTTGGCAACCGATCCTATACAATCAGGATGAACAGTGCTATATTACCCTATTCGAATGACATGTTTCTATCGATAGATACACACATTATATATATATATATATATATATATATATATATATATATATATATATATATATATATATATATATATATATATATATATCGTGTAAAGATTTTCCAACGGTTCATCACAGACAGTATATTGTGTTTCAGATTTACAAAAGGATTCATTTTAAATATATTTTATAACTGCACAATTGATGGTATCGAGCACTTTTTTTAAAATCAAGATCTACTTAATACAACTCTAAATACACACACGCTTGTTGAATTTTCGTATTTGGTTACTTATATATATATATATATATATATATATATATATATATATATATATATATATAATTTTGGTATCGATGGTCTAACGTTTTCTCAACAGGAGAAGAAAGTTTTTCATCTCTGTTAAAAAAAAATCTCTTATAGGATGCATACATTTGATCATCAAAATCTTTTACAAAATATTTATATTAAAGTGAACAAGTGCTGTGAACGTCCTTTTAAGAGATTATCTGATGGTAATTTCTGAATCAGTTGTAATTTCGTATACCAAACAATATAAGATTCACTAAACCTTACTGTACTACGGAACAGGTTGTTTCTCTCTTGAAAGTATAAATCCGGTTTAGAATTGAGAATATCAGAATTGATACTGCTATTAGTTTTAAACAGTCTTATTATTATATCGACTCCTATCCGACGCCACATTTTAATTAGATGATATCTAATGACATTTCATTGTAACCATTGGCCTCAGTTGTATTCAGTGTCTAAACAATTAAGACTTTTTTTCATTGAATAAAACAATTAATGTCATACAAACACTGAATGGTGACTCATTGTCGAGTCAATTTGATAGATGGGTTAATTTAGCAGAGTTCACACAGTTGTTACTTTGAATCACTATGATATAAATAGCGAAGTTAGCTGTGCTCAATGGTACTGACTCCTGTCAAATATGATTAGAAATAACTGCTAGTCATTTTGTCATGAAATACTTAAGGTTGGTTTTAAGGTCAATATGTATCAAATGGAAACATTATTTGCTTTAATTTCTCAACCTTCAAAAACGAAAAAAGTCCCATCAGTTCCAAAGAGAAGGCAAAAAAGTCGGCCTACACATTAACTTCAGTAAAATGAAAATCATGTGCAATAATCATATTGAGAATAAGAACATAAGTCAAGATAGAAGATGCAAAACTCGGCAAGGTAGACCACTACATTTACCTAGGACTACGAATCTCTAAGAGATTCTTAAAAGAGGTGGATATCAAGCGAAGAATCACTTTGGGATGGCAACCCTTCGGCAGAGCAAGCTCAACCGCTTAAAACAAGAT
>OY735200.1:73899210-73956710 GCA_963457665.1 Thysanoteuthis rhombus
TCAAAAAAATTGAAAAAAAAAAGAAAGAAAAAGAAAAAAAATCTGATTTTGTAACAAACACTGCATTAATGTACATGTGTGAATCATTATTCTATGTCTCAACACGCGCATTATTACACTTTCAATCCAAGGGCATGTAATAAGATGACTATTGCATCGAAACGTAGCCTTAACGTTCAAATGCTTTAAGCCTTATTTGATCCTTCTCTTCCTGTTGTAATGTTCACTTGTCGACGCAACACGTGTACATATCTTTCTTAAGGGAATACGTTCTGCTGGAGAGACTTTCCTGGGCTGAGAAAAAAAAAAGGAAAAAGATTTCTATGCTGTTTAAACTGTGAGATGCAATAACATTTATATTTCAATTCTTCATCTTTTTTTTTAGCTCATTTCTTCTGGATTTTTCTAGTATTTGTTATTTGATATCTTTAGAAAAGTGCCCATAAGTACGTTGTTTATGCTAACAAGCCCGACAAAGAATTCACACGTACACGTATTCATACATATGAATGTACAAACCATTTGACTGTTATTTAATTTTATATTTAGTTATTGCTCATACGAGTTTTAACGCATTAACTTTACTTTGCAAAAAGTGTGGATGTTTGAAAACTCAATTTATAAGTTCAATTATACTCCCACCATCAGTGGTGGCAGGAGAAAGCGGAGGGGGAGAGAGTAGTTTTTTGATTGATTCTCATACTTGTAAAATACTGCATGGAAATATTCTGAGAGTATTACGTTCAATAAAAATCGTAAATAGCTTTTTTCAAAATACAAAAATGCCCAAATCGTATATTCTATTATTACCTCATAGCATTGATGACGTCACATCGTTAACGACATCACATCATTCCCTTCCTCCTTATTTCTACTCTTTGACCTGAGTGAGACCGACCGACTGATTGACCGCCTTAAAAGCGTCTAATAGAGATGTGTGGACTCATCTAAACATTTGATTTTATGGAGAACGACTTATAAGTTAGTTGTCAATCATAGTTTTCCATATCTTTAGATAAAATGGAGAACACTCAATATGTGCTCTCATAAATTTCAAACGGATACATTTTTATGCAGTTCTATGATTAATTAACACATTATCTAATACATATACAGAAAAAAATCGAAATATAAACAGTATTAACAAACTCTAATGACTTCTAAAGAATTCAGAAGAAAATCAAAATCTTTGCTGCTCTTTGTTAAACCAGACACTGTGTTATTGTATGAATTTGACAAGACTGTAGTAGATTAACTTGGCGCAGGACCCTCTTATTTGCAGAGTTGGGAGCAATTGGTCCAATTGTCTAAAAGTCAGCCCCGATCAAGATTACTGTGCAAAATTGAAACTATGCAACTTATCATTTGCACTGAAAATACGGTTATTTGAGTGACTTGCTATTAATTCAATAATATCTTTAATTTGACAACTCGATTGCAAAAGTGTTTTCGTTACTTTTGAAAATTCGACTCTAATACTCTTGTGAAACTTAGCATACATGATGGTCACAGATTTCATGGTTATTCAATACGTAGAGTTCTTATCAGTACTCCCATTATAACATTAAATTCTCCACTTTTTTTCGTAGGTAAAATACTATAACTCAAAGCAAGTTAATATCTTTTGGTGAAAGCAAAACACACTGATGATATTACCGCTTCTTCCGTAACCTTTCTTTCTCACTATTTTCGGCTATTAATTTTCATTTGAGCGTAGATTAAGCTTTGGAACAACGTTTGGTTTGAAATATTTATATCTGCTTGGGCGATAGGAAAGACACGTTGATATCAAATGACAGTGTCATCTGACCTTACAGGTTGACACACATACTTGAATACACATATACATCTTTGGAGTTAGCTTAATATACAATGCTCACTAAGTTAAATCTTAGACGATAATGAGTCGCAAAAACATCTAAGAACACTACCAGGCCTACACAGATTATAATCAAGTTAAAATGTATTCATTGATTGACAAATATAAATGCACAGATAAACAAGTCTGTTAATACGTAGAGTATCGCCCATAAATGAGTACACCTGTCCACTTTCTGAGTCAATTTTCTTAGCCAAACTTTGCTGGTTTTCATTATTTGTAGTGGAACATTACACAATCAAAACAGATATGATCAAGTTTTTTAGGACCAAACACTACATTATCGAAACCATTTTGCCAAAAAACATGAATGTTTTGCCGTCCAAAAATGAGCACACCGCTACCAAGGAAATATTTTTGCAACATATTTCCAATGCTGTAGTGTTTGGTCGTTAATGGTACCTGACAATATCCCTATGATTGTATAATGTTTCTCTGGAAATTATAAAATTCTACTACATTTGGTTTAGAAGAAAATCAACTCTCTTTTAAAAAAAGTGTCGGGGTGAAATCATTTATGGGCGACACTGTTAAATTCTCTGGTTATTCATGAATGTAGAAACTAAATCTTTTTTTACTCTCACTTATGCTTGGGTTTACTAATCCTGTGCTGGGTTTGTAAGTCTAGAGCAAGAAAGAGAGATCCTCATATACATACACTTGAATCAAGTTGCGCAAAAATAGCGATGACAATGTTTCATTCAGACTAACTCGACTGTTGATTGAAGTAAATACTGGGACATATCTATCTACACGGATATATTTTGGCGTTATGGCATGATAATCAGCAGAGTCGCATATGCTAAAGATACACAGAGAGTAAGTGAATGGAGGAAACAAAAACAAAAATAGAAGGTATAATATATATATATATATATATATATATATATATATATATATATATATATATATATATATATATATATATATAGATATATATATATATAGAGAGAGAGAGAGAGTATTGATGTAAATAAAAAAAAGGACAGGTTTACTCAGTCACCTAATAGAAACCATAAAGAGACCAATCGCTGTTGACAGCATGCCACGTGGTGAGTGATAAACTGAAAAAGATTGGATGAAGGGATGATCAATGAATAAGTTTTTTCTTCCACTTTTGTTTGGCAGTGATCACAAAAAAGTAAAAATTTTCCATGAACAAGCGCGAATACTACCAGATACAAAACACGGACCAATTCAGCATAAACTTAGTTTGTAAATCCACACGCCACACAATACCTAATCTTTTTAGGGGGGGGTGGAGGAATTTGAAAAAACAAAAATAAGTTTTCCTCGACATAATACAAATGTTTAAAATATAAGCCCTCTAGTTTAATTGGTGCGGCCCGTACGCGTGATACATACATAGATATATAGCCAGCGAGCCAACCAGACCAACTTAAAAACTGAAGAAGCTCATGTTGACAGTTTTGGTTGAGGGTTTCCAAGATAAGCAAAGAGGCGAAGTAATCAGCTAAACAGAGTTTAGATGATATACACTTATCCCCTCTTATTACATACGTGAAGAAGAGATAGTCATAAACAAAATTATGCCTGCTTGCATTTACAGACGTATACACGTGTGTATATGCAGTTACATAAATACCCGTGTCCGGATAACCCACTCAAAAATGCTTTTACCACACCAATAATCAACAGCAACATAATTTTAACACCAAAGCTAGACATGATTATAATGTAGGGAACTCTCCAACCCCAAAATAGACAACAGAATGAGGGCATTATGCCCCACGTCCCAACGTTTCCAGTATTTCTCATTTACGACACCCATATAAAGAAGGCCGTAGGGTATAACAAATGAAACACTGTGTTCAAAAGATTAACCAAGATGAATAAAACAGTCCGGAAAATGCATCTTGGACTACATTGACCGTCGAATCATTTTCAATTTTCCAAGAATCTACAGAAAACAACTAAATACAAAATTTGTTATCAACTCGATATCTCAATATTGTAAAACCCTAGTTTAAGTTAAAGTTGGCTTTGCAGCTTAATCCCCTAACAAGAACCTCAACAAAAATCCTCACCATATTTTGGGGAGTAAGCTCTTCAATGTTTGTCTATTCCGTCACGATAAACCAAACTGATATATAAAATTAACTTTTCCCTAAACCTTGTTTTGAAACTGCAACCATATGATTGATGGGCAGCTATTTCACCAACTCAGCTAAAATGACAAGTCATGTATAATTATGTATTTATTTATCCTTTACCGAATGCAAAAGTTGTTTTTTATCATCTTCAGTCAGAATATTGCTTTATGTATTCAAGTACTCGAACATTTTTACAAGAAATTATTGCTCACTCCTACATCCCAAAACATTCGCTGACATACGTGCCATATTAGAGGAGATACAGAAATATAGTTGTCACTCGTCACCCTGAACACCATTAAGCCTCTTTGGGGGATGACACTTGCACGTGTTCTTTGAAAGTACACTTGAATAAATGTGTACGCTCTTTAGCCACAGGAAATGATATTGCGGTCTCAGTTGTAAAAAGTTTGATTTATTGTATTTTGCTTTTCTGGTTACAAGATGCATTAAGGGCAGTTTCTGCGAAAGATCATCGAAGCACGTAGCCCCACACTGCGAGCGTCTTGTTTGCTGGACACATGCTATTTGTCTGCACCCACATTTTGTACACATTTGATCATACATGTGCATGCACCGATATGAGTGTCCGTGATAGAAATAGAGAGAGCGAGAAGAGATGTCAGTTAGCTTACGAGGATGCATTTATCTTTTCACATAAACCGGCGTCACGTATGCCCCTTTCTTGACAAGAAAAATGGAGTGCGTTGATAATTAAAAGCTGGAAAATGCTGCACAATTTAGATTTTCGAGGTTTGCAAACCGTAATCAATATGAATAGAAAGACAAGCTTAGCAGAAGAATTGACCGTGAGAAAACAGTTCAGATGTTCATTTTCCCGACCCTTTTCTTAATAACATTCTCTCTTGTCTCCTTTTGAACCTTTTTTCTTCTCAATTTCTATGTCTACTCTTGTTTATCAATGGCTCCATTTTCTGAATCATTTCTTTCTCTCTCCAGACAATACACGTTCGTTTCTTTTCCTTGCTCTCCATTTTCCTTCACTTCTGTCTCATTTTCTGTTCCACTGTCTCCCCAATCAACTCCTCGATTCGGCCTTAGTTTTTTCTCAATCTGTATCTGTTTCCTGTATTCCCAAGTATCATTTAATCACTTCCCCAATATATCAACCAAGTAATTTACTTTGAAAGACTCCCTTTCATCCTTTTTTTCTCCCACTTGTAATTTGATTTATGGCTAAGACATGACCCTTTTGCAATGAATGAACCGACGCTTTTTCCTTTGCAAGTCTCAGTTTCACATGCTTTCAAGGTTATAGATTTGTATGAGTAAAGGAGAATATCACCGTGTCTATACTCACGTGTATATAAGTGATTATGCTCGTTCTCAAGTAAGCACGTACGGACACACGTACAATGCAATGTTGGATTGTCGAGAGTGTTTGGTTGCATTATTGCGTTTTTGATAATTCACACCTAACATTTCATATATACGTATTTGCAGAGAGACGTGCATGTGTGTATGAATATCTGTTCATACATATATGTTCATGTATCTACACACCGCCTATGATCTAATCATAACTTTCCATTGTCTATAAATAACATGTCTGAAAGATCGTCCATGTCATTATAGTCTTATCACGTTCCTGTATTCATTCTTTGTCACTTTGCGCCAACGTTTCTAAGAAAAAAAATAAAAAAGCAGCCATTTTTCGTTAGATGTGAACGAGAAATTCTATTCGTGCTTATCAAAATCAATTATACGTATTTGCTTTTAAGAAAACGTCACTAACGATTTAACGTTCACATACGTCGGGTTAAATATACACCTGAGAGAATGAACTCGGTGAGTTTACCTAAGTGAGTCTGTAAATTAGAAATCCATCAACCAAAACAGCCAACTTGAGTTTTTCCAGTTTTTAAGGTGGTCCGACTGCCTAGCTATGTATGTATGTACAGGTCGCACCAATGGAGGTAAAGGGCTGGAAATTTGAACATTTATTCTTTATGTCTGTAAAAAAAAAAGTTTTTGAATAGGTTTTTGGTGGAGGTTTCAATTTGCAATGTAAGTTTATGATAAATTTGTTGTCTTAGTTTGTGTTTGGAAGCATTCACAATTGTTTTTTTTTGAAAATTCGGACTTTTTATGATCACTGCCAACATAAGGTAAGAGAAGTACGTTTTTCATTGATCACCCTTTTTCCAATATTTTAATTGATCACCTATCATACAGCATGCTGTCAAAAGACGTTAGTCACGTAACAGCTTCATTTGAGAGGCTAACCAGACCTGTTTCCTTGAACAATGACAAGTAGCTAGTAATCAATGGACTCTTACGCGTCTAAATCAATTGCTGAATTGGACTGGTTAGTCGCTCAACAGAAACCATCACATGATCAAGATGGCAGCATACTGTGTAAGGGGTGATCGATTAATAAAAGATGTGATGGATGAATAAGTTACTTATTTCATCTTTTGTTGAGCGGTGTCCATTGAAAAAAGTTTGAATTTTCAAAATGCAATCAAATACAACCCGAGGAATCAATTTAACATAAACATGCATTGAAAACTAAACCCCCACTCAAAAAAAGTTATGCAGGTTTATTTTCAAAAAAACAAGGACTGTTGGCATAACAAGGAGTATATCGGAGAGACTTGTACACGTGACACCAAGCATAGCCATCCAATTAGGAAAAAGAGAGAAAAAAATGTATGTTGGCAGTTTTAGTGACAGTTTTGATTGACGGTTTCTGATAATCAGCAATCATCATCATCATCATCATCATCATCAGTCTTTTAACGTCCGTCGTTGGATATAGACCTTCCCCAGGATTCGTCTCATCTCTCTATCATGGGCGTCGTGGAGCCAATACTTACTGAATTTTTCTAGTCCGTGTCCTTTATATTCTGCTGGCATGTGATCACTTGCGCTGTCTTATCATCTCTCCATGTGAGGTTGAGTTACTTTGAAAGCAAGTCTTCCATTTTACATGTATGAGTCTCTTTCATAAGAAGGATTTGGGGGTATAGTTTAGAGTTTGTGTGTATATGGTGCTTAAAGCTTTGGAAAATAACAAGATGATGGTGTAATACGCGTATGAATACGTTTATTTTCGTAAAGCCATGATAGGAATAGAGATGTACTCAAATATATAATGCGTTGATTTGTATCCCCGCATGAATTCGCCGTTGCATGCTTTGTATATTCAAAATTCATACAATACTGATACAACCTGGATATCAATCATTTGGAGAGTGTTTCAATGGAATCAATTATGTACATAACGGAATTGAATTTTGCACGAAACAAAAGAAAATTTGTTTCTATTATAAATATCTGATAATAGAAGACAGAAAAATCGATAGAGAAAACATAAGAAAATGATTTGTTCAATTACAGAGATGTATCTAACTACAATTGAAGAAATCTGTATATGTGCGCGTGTAAGTTTATGTGAGCCTTTGTCTGCGCTTTTATGTGTCCACTGCGATTAACCAATAACTAGCCATTGCACAAAAGGAATTGCAGTGTCAAGTTTGAAGTTGTTTGGGTCAGCAGTTCACGAGAAATTTAATAAAAACAAATTTAAGAATGTTAGACTACAGATCTCTTATGTAAAATTATAGATCTAAATTTAGACATGAAATATCTAAACTAGCAACACTGACGCGAAGTAATTGGAATACTTCGAAGCCGTAGTTTCTTAATACAGACAGAATATTATTTTACAAAACAGGCTGATCCACACACACCATAACGTCTGCCCCTCCCGAACAGACATCTTTTGCCTTAGTTAGTTTAAAATGAGGAACCCCAAGTTCACAACAAGCATTTGTAGTGTTCACTCGTGACAGTAATGTAATATTTGTCAAAAAAAAAAATATTCAGAAAGAATATAACCAACGTTCAAGGCATTTAATATTTGACAAAACTCACCATGGATTATCAAAAGATGTAAATTACCAAGATATTTTTTTATATGTTTTCATTTCTAGCTTTTATAGATATGGCAGAAAATATTTCTTTTTCTTACATAGATTTTTCTCTAAACTGCACAAGTTGTTGGCAAATAGAGATCAATCTGTTTTTAACAGCAGCGTAAGTCGACAGTTCTTTAAATGGCAGACATGTTTTGTCAAGACTAGATTCAAGTGGGTCAACAGCGTTTGTAAGGAATTAGGTGATCTGAATTCCGAGTGGGTAAAAAGAAATAGACAGCATTTTTCTCTGTTAAGAACGCCGTTCTTCTTATGGTTTCTTTTTTTACGTCACACTACGTCATAGTATTCTTTTTCAGAGAATAATTCTAGAGATAAATGGATTCAAAAAAGTACGAGAAAGAAAGAAAGAAAGCAAACAATACAGTGTTTATAATTAAGGTATATACTACGTGTACGTATCCATAACTTCTTCATTTCACAATATAATTATTTTGCATTTTGTTCAATATTTTTCGTTCTATTTTTTAATGTAATGATTATCGATTCAAAAAAAATTATTTCAGAAGTTTTAACCGGGATCAACTTGAAAATTCATTTAGAAACAAGTAGTTTTATTTCAGAAACAAATGTTGACAGTTGTTGTCAAATGCTACCAAAATTGTACATACAAAATCGCAGTTTTTGAACGAAGTATACTGTTTCTCGCTCATTTCTCATATCTCATTCTGGACAAACTTCTCTGAGAATCACAAATTTTCATTAGATTAGTATGACTATGTTTTGCAATACGTATGCATTATAGCATTCATGGTTACTGCTGGTGCACATGTGATTTCTCATTCTTATCCATGAGCACATGGGAAGTTTATGCCTGAAATTTTACGTTTTTCCCGTATTTAGGGCGGGAATTACTTGCTCTCTTCCCCACAAAACTTACGCTCACTTTCTCAGTCACATGGAAAAGTGTGCTCTCACTTTGACGATTATCTCTAAGGAAGAATTGGGAATCTGAAGTTTTACCGACTGAAACTTTCTATTCTTTTCTTCTTCGATTTTAGATTTAAAAAATAATCATCATCTTTGGGAAACCGACTTTTGTAGCATTGTCCAGAACGGAAATAAAAACTCATTAACACACAAAAAATTTTGATTTATTTATCAAGAATGTAATCGTATAAAAGCCGGCCGAGAAACTGACCTTCCGATTCTCCATTAAAAGTAATATGTGAAATTCGAGACACAAAAAATGCCTTATCTGCTAAACTCATTTATTCTTTAGTTTTTGAATGTTTGTCCCAAGAATGTTTCCCGGTGATCTGTACACATGAAAATTTAAAGGTACTATTTAGTGAGCAAGTACAATACGTAAGAGTATTCTAACGTCATACTTTATTCCACAGGGTTTCTTCTCCGAGTGGAACCGTCATAATGCCACCTTTTTGTGGACGAACAGCCGACATTTTAGTACAAAAATGACCTCATTTGTTGAATCTGTTGCCAAATAAGGGTACCCAATGGGAGTTCAAACGCGGTTTGTGTCTTCCAAACAATGCCCTCTCACCTAGGTTAAGGGGATTTCGAAGTTGGAACATTTTAGTCAATAAAGATAATTGTGCATGTCAATTGTTTCATTTAACCCTAACCTAATGCATCTATATAAAGGATTATTACTCTTCTTCGTTAGTAAAAGGGTTGTCACTAAAATACAGTGTGAATGTATCGTCTTACCCCCCACACTCGCTGATATATCCTTCTGCCCTCTCCGATTGAAGAGTAGCATCAGATGCCTACAGTAACGCTATGATGATCTTGCTTTATTTCAAAATGTTTTCATAAACTGTATCCATGGCAAGAAATACAAGGCCTGTGTAATGCAATTGGTTTTTCATTGAGGAATGTCCACTGCTTTTCATGTTTATTCATATGTTGTTTTATCTATAAACGTTTGATGGGCGACAGGTTTGTTTATGCAAATGTTTTGCATTTGTTGAGCGAAACACGCCCCAAATCCTTCCTAGGTCACCTTTATTAGCCGTGAATAGTAGACACTCATGTCTCTAGTGTAGCTCCAATGTTCTTCGATTTTAGGTCTAATAAGTTTCAACAGTTTTCCTGAAGATATTATCATCAGACGTTTTGGTATTTTGCGCGATACTCATTACCTTGATCAAATTATCGATTCTTAACTTGTCAAACCATCTCCACACCTATTGATTCTAAATACACAGTACAAATATAGTTCGCAGCCACTGTTACTTTGTTTTTATGTAATAAACAAAATCATATGTAAGTTATTCTTCGACATCCTCGCCACTCATAAGTTGTGTGTATAGAAAGAGAAAATTATTAATAACCAAACAAAACAGAAACTGATTATTGTTTGAACAATTTTGTTTACATGAAAACCTTGATTCCACTTTATTTAGCTGGTTTGTTACGAAGTTGAAAATTTTGATTGTAGCATTACTTTCCGAACAACGTAAACCAGAGAAAAACACTGATTTTAAAATTGATCGTTGCATCCAATTGCCACTGGTAAAATCTATGCAAGATTCATTGAATACCACTACACTTGACAAACCTTAACGTTTCGTATAAACCATGGAAGTTCCACCATGAAATTTCACTCTCGAATGCTACGAGAACCATTTAATTCAACTCCTGGTATTTAAGATTTTATTTCTATGGAAAATTTCTTCATAATTGCTTCTCTTATTTCCAATATTCCAAACAAGCTTTCCGTCAATGGGCTTTTAAAAATTGATGTGCACGTTTGATTTAAAATATCAGCAATTCTTAGATCTTTGAATAAGATGAAATAATAGCTTTGATTAGTCACTCGACAGAACTTGTCGTGTGACCCAAGTCTTTTGACAGCAAGTGGTGCTGGGGTGATCAATGAAAAAAAACGAAATGAAAGAATTAGACAAAGAAAAGTAAAAAATAATGATGCCATTTTTCAAGTCTGTAGACAAAAATGTATGGCCAAGAGTGCTGGAACACATGAATAAATGAAATATTACCACTAGCACTTATGAAAGAAGAGAGAAACCTTTGCCATCTTTGCTGGCTAAGTTAGTTCAACTCAACACGACAAAGAAACGATATTTAATCTTAATTTTCACTCGTCTAACGATATAATCTAATAAAATCAGTGACGAAAGCTCAGATTACCGAGGTCATCATGATATTTTCTCGTTAAAATAAGGAGAAAGCGCATTTCTAATAAAAATCCTACTCCATTGTGTACAGTTTAGATTCAGAGAAAACATTTAGCTAATATTCAAACAGACCTGCTTTATATCAATACTTAAAAAAGAATGAAGTGTTTTGGGCGTGTATTATCAGAGAAAAAGGAAAATAAAATGTTTTGATGCAATGAAAGAATTTGAATCCATTTTACTATTGCTGTGTTGTTTACGTTGAACATGAAACCTAAATAAAAAGGTCCTCACACGAGTTCAAAATGACATTAAGAATAGTTCAACATCAACAATTTTGCAGAACCTTAATATGAACCGTATGCTATAACAGCTTTGTTTATCATTTAATCTGTCTTATTCAATTTGATAGCCTACTTGGAGAAAAAAATCAGTGATGTTATGATTTGAATGGTATTCGCAGAGAATAGGCATTCAATTTTAAAAGATACTTCTAAATCTTCAGTTGCATTCTCCTCTATTGTTTATTTTTATGGAAGATTCCATTTGTCATTAAAGTCACTACAAAGGATAACCGCATGTCAACTGTAATACGCAGGAAGCCAGTAGTCGGCTCCTTGTAAGCCCCCCCCATCAACATTTCGTGCAGTATTTCCCAGCTTTGTCGCCACAGATGATTCAGTAAGTTATTAATGAGGCTTCGTGGACAGGCATTTCAAAAACAGGAAGTCTGTAAACTCGTTGATCCGGCAAACCATTCAAAGTTATTTGACCCTCAAACTGAGAAGCATGAAACGAGCACACAAGAGAATCATGCTCAACCCCAGAAAAAGAGATAATAAGACAACACAATGTATTAGAGAACAGACAGGAATGCAAAATATCATAAAAACAATTAGAGAACTTATTGGCAATAGGCTGGACATGTTGCAAGAATGTCAGACAACTGCTGAACATCACATCCCACAACATGAATCCTTATATGCAGAGCCTGAGATCGGGAGCCCTCCCTTCAATATCTGATGCAGGCTTCGGACCCTGAGAGTCAATAGTTCCCGTGAATACACATCAAACATACTTTAACTGTGAAACAAAAAGTAAAACCTTGTAAAAAGATTAGGACACCATTTTTACTTCTGAAATGAAAAAAAAAAATAGCTAAAACATTCAACTAAGTTATTTATTTAGATTTTCTGTGAGCAAAATCTTCGATGAGATTGTCGAAGTCTATTTCGTCTGTCAATTGTGGTTCTATACACAGTATGGCAAATTTCCTCCTCAATAAGGTGCTCACAGTAGATCTTGAGTTATTCCTTTTCAGTTTTATGTAAGAAAACCCCTTTCGCAGGTGACAGCACAAATAGCAATTATGAGAAAGAACACCGCAGTATTGCAATGTTAGGAGCCGGGTTTCCAATATCATATCATACTTTTGAATGGATTCAGGTTAACCACCCACGTCTTTGTTTCGTCTTGTGTAGCAGCCACAGCAATAAGACGCTGAAGTGTTTTTCCCACAACGAGGAACTCTTACTTGACAATGCATCGTAGTCATGATATACATCATGAGTGTACAAGATTTTTTTGCACGATATATCCAAATATTATTGGGACAGTGAGAGAGAGAGAGAGAGAGAGAGACAGACAGACAGACAGAGAGAGAGAGAGAGAGAGAGGGGGTTTAAAACAGAACCCCTTGTTTCATGAACCCACAAAATATATTCGAACGAACCCAGGCTAGTGACCACTGATCAAGTTGACACTCATTTTTATGATCCTTATAGTTCAACGAGTAAGAGAGGATTAACTTGCCGGTACGTGAAGCTGTTTAAATCTCAAAGTTATCTCCTAAATCAATCTGTCCTGCAAAGATAACATTTCTCATCTCAAACCAAATTCGTTTAGCAATTTAGCATCTTGTGATCCTTCAACAAACTTTTGTCTCTTTTTTTTTGCATCAATGCAGACGATTTATTACTATTCTCAGATCATCATCGGTTCCTTTAGTAGAGCTATCTTTTCCCTAGCTCGTCCCTTTATCCATCGAGAAATACTTTTAAAAGCCTGAACCTTGTATCAGATTGTTGATGATCTATCGTTCAATTCAGAGGTAAGCCCGTATGTCGATAGTTTCTAGAAAGACGGATACCCACTGACCGAGAAAACACGGGAAGGAAAAGCATCTGACCTGTTTTTCTTTACTGCTTAACTGATCTAAAGCACAGAAGAATGTCAAGAAATGTTTTTTTTCATTACACCCACAGCCTCTCCCCTTACAGCCCGCTGAGTTTCTATTACACGCTTGACTCCTTGATAGTGAATCCAGCGTATGATTTGTACAAGTGACAAAATCTGCATCTCGATTAATTTCCTTGATATCTTTCTGAACACCGGCACGTTGACCAGTCATCCATCCAAGCAGTATTATCGTATACCTGTCCTCTAAAATTTTGCACATCATTTTTCAAATTTTCCGAAAAGCATATTTTGGAATAACCTCTGCAGTGTTACCCTTTGTTTCAATAAAATCAACAAATGATTTCCCAACTTACTCTATTTCCGTCGATCGTATCGTAGGGTAAGAATTGGCGGGTTTGATCTTTATGAGAAATACTTGGCTTGTTTTACTCGTTCGATGACTTTTCTTTGTACGTTTTCTCTCAAATTTTTGGTAAATCTGTACTGAATAGTAAGCGAGGGATAAGGAGTAGCAATTTTTTCCCTTAATTGGACTATTAGATGTTTACCTTGCACTGGATCATATTTCGCCAACAAATGAACAGATTCGGAAAAGACTCTTTTATTTCCCATAGCACTAGGTTCAACGCTAGTCCCATTATTCTCATTACTCCTACTCCTTCTCCTCCTCCTCCTCATCATCATCATCATCATAGACCTTCCTCAGGATTCACCAAGTGAAACTAACAAATCGGGTATAGCTGATCACGTGTGGAACGAAGTTGAGATAATTGATCAGGAAGAACACTGGAAGATTTGAAAATTGAAAGAGTTAGCCCATATGCTAGGCAAGACAAACTGCCTCAGTAATCCTAGCATTGAAATGGATACCATATGGGAACCTCTAATAATGAAAGACAGAAAACAGTAACATCAAATACCAAAAACTGTCACCTGAGGTTTAAGGCTCCTAAAAATGAGCACCGATGTCCACATGGACACATAGCGAAGTGGTTACATAATTAGACAAAATTACTGCAAGTAATCTGATGGTTCTAGGTTCAATCCCAGTGTGAGACAATAATAATACTACTGTATGCGGTCAATATACCCCCGTCGGTTAATCAAAGGGTTCGGTCCGTTACTTCCTCAAACCTACCAGATGATACCTGATGACGGCTGTAGAGTACAACGGCCGAAACGTTGTATGAAAAACAACCAAGATAGTCCAAATAATAATAGAAATTGTCTAGTTTATATCTCCATCTTGTGTTCTGTCGCCCTCGGCTTTTCATGTGATCTCTGGGGATCCATGTCGTGATGTCGGTTGTCTTCCATTCTGCCCATTGCCATTTGAGTTTTTTAAGAGTTTCTATGATGTTTCGGACTGCCATTTTCTTCCTTATATACTGTGCTGTTTTGTGAGGTTGAGCATGATTCTCTCATGCGCACGTTGCGCACGTTCTCAGTTTGCAGGTCTATGTCTTGATGGGTTCTATTTTTTAACTCCATAAATGACTATTGGGCGAATGCATTGGTTGTATACTCCTCTTTTTAGGATTATTTGGATCGTCCTCTGTGACCTGTAAAACAAAATTCTCTTTAGATAGGAATCTAAGGTTATCAAACGACCCCCCTCTCTTTCTTCACTTTGTTTTCAACAACCTCTTGTTTTTTTGACCACGATCCTAATTCCCAACTGTTCCAATGGTGTCGAAGTCCGAATATGAGCTACGCTGGATTCCTACTCGAATGTTCTCGAATTCAGTCTCGACCATATGTTAAATGCAACCACAGAATTAGCATTTAAGTGACTTCTATCCGAAAATTGTTTGCAACAAAAGCTACCAAGAATTTATTTGGAGGTAGGGGGTACACCATCCACACATTTCAGCATTTTTACCACTTGGCAGAGTTCGGGAAAAAAAAAATCACAAAAAACACTCGCCTGTAAGTTTTCTAATCCGTCCCTCGGTCAACGTACCTTAACGCATCACTTCACCGAGATCAGAATCTAGATCTTGAACCACACACGCACATTGAATAACCAGTAAGATCCTCGTGTCACCGTAAATCTTGCTGGGCCTTTTCAAGTCCAAAGCCGGATTTTTTTTCTTCGTCACGTCAGAATCGTAGAGTCAAAGAACCACTTAAATCAGACGATGGTTTGAATTTGAAAACTGCTTAGACTTCAATAGTAGTTTCTTTACAATTGAGGCATTTCAGTAGTGCTTCTTCGTTGTTTTTCAATAATCCACCTAGCCTTTATTTTTTTTCCTTTCTGAAATGCACATATGTTCAATATTTGTAAGAAATAATATTAAAATAAAATAAAATACCATCGAAGACAAACAAGGATGCAAACAAAACCTCTAAGTAATACAAGTCAAAGAATTTGAAGCATCTACGAGAGAACCAAATTACGCCACCGAAATGTGATATTATCACGTAGTCCCCATAACAACGTTTAACCTCATATATCAAAGAAAGGGGAAAAAATTAAATCTGATCTGACGACGCTACTAATGCAAAATGTATTATTAGAAAAAAAGTATACAAAAAAATGTATGACTCAGTCGTTTTTCAAAAATATCAAACTGTCAAATTGTGCATTGTCAGAAAAATCTCCCCATACATGCACACGTAACCAACGAGCCAGCCAAACTTAAAAAATGAAGAAACCTAGACAGACAGTTTTAGTGAAAGTTTTGGTTGACGGTTTATAAAGTGGGAGCAGAAAATACCAATTCATCAAGAATATGAGAGAATAACAGAAACGATTGCGAACATAAAAAAATCGGTTAATGGTATTAGTTTATAAATGTGTACAACAGACGGATTAGCCATCTATAATGAAATCTATATTTACTATGTGTTAAAAGAGAAACTAAGATGAAAATACAAGAAAAATGTTTTAGTTGCTATGAAGTACATGGTGTCCATAAAATATTTCATGTGTAATTGAATACAGTAATTTATGGTATTGATCAATGCATGAGGAGAGCAAATAGTCAATTATGAACTCCCTGATGACCCTCCCAAACACTAATAAAAACTATCATTAACTCTCTAACGAAATGTATCGAGATAATTTAATAGATGAAAAAGTTTCAGAGATACTTAGACCCATAAATGTTAAAACTGATCACTTCTACACACTGCCTAACACGCACGAGATGAATATTCCAAGAGGACCAGTAATTTCCTCAATTAACTGCCATAGTACTAAACAAATCTACTCCAAATTTACTGACCAACTCATAATACTGAGAACCGTTCAACGTGCTCAAGAGATAATCATACTCTTCAAGTGGGGAGATCACAAGACAGCACAGTACAGTAGAGGGAAAAAAAGTTAGAGATATCATAGGATCCATCAGAAAACTCAAATGGCAATGGGCTGGTCATGTAGCAAAAATATCAGACAACTGCTGGACAACGCAACTCACAACGAAGATCCCTAGAGATCATATGCGAAAATGTGACTGAAAATTCAGAAAGTACTGGGTTTGCGAAGCCCATGATAGAGAAGTTTCATGAATCTTGTTCATCAACCTAGGCTAAAACCCGCCGTTGATGATATAGTCTTAGCTAAGAAGGCGAAATCTTACTCGAGAGATAAAACTGACTTTTCAAAAATTAAAAGAACAGCATTTAAACGAAGCTCCAAAGTGCTATCTGAGTTGATATGGATGTTGGAATTTCAACTTTGAAAGAATGCTTGGATAATAGAATATTAAAAGGACCCAAAACAGAAAGAATAACATCCCTCATGTAACATGTATCAACACTAAATAACTTTAATTTCAACGGAACATATTTACTCCAAATCAAAAGTTGTGCCAGGTGAACTGTCGCAGCTCCATCATACGCTACAATTTCCATGGGTAAATTTGTAGAAACATACGTATATGCAGGGATAGGAAATCTCTCTGCTAGGTATATTGATGATATATTCCTAATATATACGGGGGTAGTAACAAAACTAATTATATTCCTTACGATCTAATCTTTTAACACGTTTCAATTAAATTAGACCATGAAAAATCGACGCAACCCATTGCATTTTTAGATAACTTAATTTGCATGGATGAGAGTAGAAAATTACGAAGAACACTTCACACAAAGCCCAATGATACCCATGATTATCACCATTTCAAATCTGCGCACCCTTAACACAACCTTCCTTACTCACAAGCTCAGAAGAATACGCTCAGACAATGAAGAACTGAAAAACCATAATGATGAACTTTGATAACATGCGCCCACTGACATGAATTGGTGGACTTGGTGGAGAGATATATCTAATTGAATACCTCTCATTCAATAGCATTAATAACAACATTCTCCATTTACCTCGAATTATTAAGCAGCGCTGGGACAGCCTAAAACTTGAATCAGAACTAAATGATTTGATTCTGGAACTAGATTTGATTTCGTACCATCTGTCGATCCCACAATCTTAAAGACATAATGAGTAGCAACATGACACTGAATAACAAAATAACAAAATTGAAAAAACAATTCGATAAAAACAATCAAATTCTATTTAGGTGAAAAACAATTTATGTCGTGATCACATAAAATTCACTCATACATTCATTACTGCCATGAAGACGCAAGATTTGCTACTATTCTAACTGTAGAAGCAAAAATGTCATCATTCTCCGGGAAGACACTCAATATAAAATGCATAGGAAATATATTGGACTTGATGATTATAGGTAAATAATGATAAAATTGAACCATTATAAGATACTCCCGATCGAACGATATTTTTGCTTTGCAGGCCACGACATCAATAGAGATACTAAATTTACCATCATCCAATCACAGCAATATTAGAATCCAATGAAAGCAAGTGGATAATTCACCAAGAGATTCTATTGCGTAAAGTACTTAATAGCAAATTGAATCACACGGTAGACATCTAACTCCACACTATAACTAGACAGGTGGCCGTAATCTCATTAGAGCTCTAACAAGACCACCTCACACACTCCAACCTAAGCGCTGATGATAGACGTAATTTCGAAAATAATCCCCAATATGCATACATATTAAATCAAAAATACAATTTAAAAAAAAATGATTTTGTTCCAATACAGTTTTGACTTCGGATCTCCTGTACAGACCCAAGTACGATTGATTTTATCCGGTTTTATTGCCCAAATATATTATGCAAAAAAGACTAACACAGCATCATTACGATGGATTCTATGTGCAAAGGTTTTCCTTTTCTTTCCTGTGGATCCCGCTGCAAAATTAAAGGAAAGGAGAATATTGGATATAATTGAAACATTGAGATTAGCAGCAAGTAATATTCTCAGCATATGGTTACAGCTGTACAGAAAGTGATATCAAGTCCTTGTAGCAGTAATAATAAGAGTTTTTCTAGTAGTAGACTGTTGGTTCCAATCCGTAGCAAACTGAGATGCAATCAAAGCAGAAGCGATTGGGTTAGCAGTGGTCACAGTACATAATAAAATAAACCTTAAACGCATCATTAGTAGACAATAGAAAAGCTGATATAACTAACATTTTCTGTAAATCTCACCACTGAGATTATCATTATTCATTAAAATCGTATCATTGGCATATTTCCATTTTGGTTTTAAGTTTTTTAAATTTAGATTTGGTATGCACTATTTATGGCACTAAAACACTGCATATTCTCATTTTAAAAAGAGAAAAGACGAGAAAAAACAAGTTGGGTATTAAAATGAGTGTAGAGCAGATGACTCGGGTAATGATCACAGAATTTGGAAACAAACTTTCCATAGAGACGGAAATCTACCAGCGGCTGTGCATCTAGTAACATTTTCCATTTCCTCTCTGAAACTTTGAGTAATCACTGACTCTAACATTTCTTTGTTATTTGAAACTAAAACGTGAAATAATCACGCTGGAGGTATTAGCTTCATTATCATACTTACAATAATTTCTTTTTGCGGCTCTTCTTGTTAATGCTTTCATTGAAATCGGGATGATTATTTTGGTTCATCACTTCACAGTGCCAATCCCGCATCAATATCCATGAACTCTGCATGATAATTGATGGCGTTTTGGAGATTATAATATTTTGTATTAAAATTTGCATATCAAGTATTACTACTATGTATTAAGAACTACTGGGTATTTTTGGATTAGACTTGAAAAGAGGTTGGTATTTGCCGCCCAACAAAGCTGGGATGTGACACAAGATCGAGTTTAAAGTAGGGACCCTTCCTGCATAGGTGTACATGGTCCCTCATTTCACTACAAACTAAAAAATCCTTTCACTTGGGATGTTTCAACTGTTCCTAACTCAACATCAAGAGAAGAAACTCGGATCATTTGCCCAATAATATTACTTTTTGATTCCCGAACTATCTGCAAAAAGAAACAGCAAATTTTGCCCAATGAACTCCATTCTGTAATCTCTTCTTATAACCACACCTTTTCTTCTTGAAGTCTTCTTTTTGGTTCGATCGAAACCAAGAAATTTGTCAGACGTTTTTTAGAAGAAGAGTACATCCCTCCCCCAAGAAGAGTACCACAATATGTTTGGGTTGACCGCTCAAAACTTATAATCATTTTTTTTTTGTTCGTCTTGTACCCCAAAATACGCCCCAAACTTCAGGTCTTCGTGTAGGCACTTTAAATGTGTCATAAAAGTAATGTATAGGCAAAATGTCTTGTTCGTGTTGTGACTCCATGTCAAACAGTCTCGGATGAATTTGGCTTATCTGCCTTTTTTAATGTTCCCTACTTCCATTATGAAGGTCGCTTTTGTATTCCCATCTTCCTGTTCTATATATTTTTGAAACTTCTTGTCCGAATTTTGATATTGTTCCAATTTTTCTGACAATTGAATAGTACTGTATATCCAGTATCAAACATTGTCCTAATTTTCTTGTTCGACATTATTTCTACAAGAGTTTCTCTAATTGGTGTATAAAGACTAGGAGTTGTCCTATGTGAAAATAGGAACTGTTTAAGTGTTTCGCCATTAGTTCCGCTCTCTCGAGATTTGTTCAATGCTCTTGAATGTTCCTGCAAATCTCTCTGCTTAGCCATTTGACGGACGGTGGTAGGGGGGAACTTGTTATATACTTTATGATCTGGTACTCAACAAAATCTGCAAATTCAGCAGAAGTAAACCGAGTTCTTTTGCTGATGACTATAGTATCTTGCAAACGATTCTTGTAAAAACGCTATGGTCACTGATGTTGTTGTTACGTAGGGAATAACCAGCATGGAGGAGCTTCAAAAGCCATACAAATACCCCCAAAAGTACACACACACACACACACACACACACACACACACAGACATATATATATATATATATATATATATCATTGAAAAGTATAATTAAAGAACATATTATTCAGGAATTTACGCAATTAAAGGCATGTCTTTTATTCTTTATGAAAAACGTCAGGTTAGCACATTATATGTACCTTTTTCCACCGTACACTGCGCACAATCCGAAATCAATGGCTTTCACTCTCTTTACTTGATATGTTGTTTAGTTACACTTCATGATGAGACAAAATGAAACTATTGCATGATCCCCCAGCCTTTGTATGCTGGTTATACACCGTAATAGGTTTATTTACGTCAAAGCAAAGATTACCGAATCTCTTATAAACATGGTTACGCATAGTCTGTGAGATATGACACCCAGTTTTCCTTATCTATGTAGTTCCCGATTTATGCTTCTTGGGCAAAATATAAAGATGCTGTTGTTTCTTGTCGCATAGATCTAATTCTTTTGAGATAAGTTCATTTGATTCTCGTCGTAATTTTTGTTTGTATGAATTAGCAATGTCACTAGGAACAAAGTTTAACGAGTTACACATTAGGTTAATTGACTTGTATCACGACACAGACTGTTCTAACTTGTCTACTCTCAAAAGATCCCAGCTATTTCCTTCAATAACGTAACCAACAGTGTTTGTAGTTTTATCCTGTTAAAGGACCAGAACACTGAATATCCCTCACAATTCAATTTTCGATGAACCTTTAGTTTTCCAAGAACCTTTTGAAATTTTTGGGGAAACAATTTTCTCTTCCTTTCTCACATAATATTGAAATATAAGAGCCAGTGCCAATCTGTAATTTAGCAGGATAGTTTTTTTAATTTAACGAATTTCCTGAATGAAAGTAAGTTAGCTCTTGTCGAAAGTGGCTATGGAACCCAATCAGCATTGGATATGCCTTTCCGTACTCAGGACAACGCAAGCTTGTGGTTGGTGGTGTCTGAAGAGTAGCCTGTTCTTTCCGTCTTTCCCTCTTGTCCTTAAGAGCTCCTCCACTGTCAACTTCAATCTTGAGACAAGCAGTATCAAAGCATCGGCGTCAGCCTACTCTGTCTCCTGCTTCACAGTGCCACAAGTGATCATGGGGCCAATTAGTAAAAGCTGCTTCTTGAGCTGTTCTTCGTCACATTTACCGAGTTACCAGGACATAGATATCTTTGAAAATTTAATCTGAGGGTTCACTTTGAGAGCGTGTATGGTCTTTTAAACCACATTTGTTGCATATACAATTATCGAATGGACAACATGTGCCATAATATGCATCGTACTTTCAGTAAGTCATTGGAATATTTTTTTTTCTTCTTTTAGGTATTTTATTGTTTCTCTGGACTGTCTGTACATTAAACTGGGACTGTTTTTATTTTCTTTTTACGAAATGTCATATTTTAGACTTATTATTCTGACATTCCTCAGTCACTGATTGTAAGATATCTGTAGGATCTTGCCCAGTCTGGGACACGCTTCTCTGATATTTGCATCGTGCACCGAATTGAGGCCCATTACGAAAACTGAACATTTGAACTGATTTTCAGTCCGTCCTTAGTCGCTATACCTGCGTTAGTAATGAAGTTGTCATTCACATTTTCTCTATACTCAACTTACTATGTTTTCTATGTAAGATGAAATCACAGATTTTTTTTTAACTTTTATGTTGTGCTTAGCTTTGGCAAATGAAGTTTCATTTTGCAACGTTCAGCAAGTCCGTATTTTTGAAAATGTGCTGTAGTGTCTATACCACGCTTTGAGAGTTATTCAGCTTCCAGGGTCGTTTTTGGAATTCAACGACTGAATTTGTAATCGTGTCCACTGGTCAGGAAGAGATAAGAACCTGGTTCATTATGACAACAATAATTCCAACAGCTTCATTTGTTGTTCCAAGACTATTTTAGCTCTTCCATTTTGTGTTTTTTTCCAAAATTTATGTATCAAAATGTTTCATATTTTCTAACCTGTTCGCACGAATCCTCGTCACCATTGTTTTTTCAAAATATTGATTCGGACTTCAATGTGTTTTCTTTATATCTGTTCGCACAGAACAGTGAAATTTAGTTGTAACCGAAAGTATGGCAGTTCGCTTCGCTAGACGATTAGAATTATCAACACTTTCTCTTTCAGTCTTTGCACTTGTTAAAATAGCCGGCATACTCTCATGCTGTCACGCCTGTTATCATGTTTTTCCGGTTTTCTACAAACTGAGTATGGAGTTGTGTCCCTTTCGTTATAGTTTGACTGGTACCCAACAAAAAGTGATCACAAAAGATTCAGGAGTGAGTTGTCTTTCGAGATTTACGATTATACCGTAATTAATCTTCACGAATCAGACTCTGTCATGTAATAATTGTAATCGTTATATATTTCTCGGGAGTGGAGATCAAATTCAGTATATCATGATGCAAGAACTTGCCTCACCCCTCTGAATACCCTCCCTTGTTCCCCAGGAAAAAATCAAGATGTGAGTCAAGATGAGGACTTACGGGGACAGCCTGCAGCTCATTTTACCGTAGTTTCAATCAACTTCATATTGTTTCCGTTCTTGTGATTGTCCTGAAACCCCCAAACCACTGTTCAAAAGTTGTATCAAACTGCGTTCTCCATCCCAATGAGCTTCTAGAGAGAATTACATTGCAGCATTTTCTTCATCTGTGATGTGTGGGTTTTGACCTTTGCCATAGCACACCGTGACAGCTGTGCTAGGCCTACAAGACATATTCTAGTATACTTATCGATCGACAATTTATACCTATCGATTATTTCCGTACACCTCATTTCACCTACAATACAACAACTGTAAAACCACTCTTTGCAGACCTCTACAATGCTAGGGGTACGCAGAGCGGTTTTAATTCCCACCTCCGGCATGAATCCGAGGCATAAGTCTTGTAAGGGAAACAGGTGCCTGTGAGAGAGCCCTTCCAACAACACTGCCTTTGGACCAATCTCCCATCAAGTGGCAGGAGTACGATGCGATAGACGCAGGAGAGAGCACAAGCGCCAAGCACTGAAGCTATGCTACTGCAACACCAGCTGTGATAGACAGTGTATGGAACATTGATGGAGGGTTCACGTCAGGAAATCGCTGTCTTCTTTGGCACACTTTGAGAAGGAAAGCACAATCGGGGGGACCTCAAGAAAGCTCTTCAAAGACCATCTTAAGAAGCAGTTTTCACCAGTCGGCCCCATCATCACTTGTAGCACTACCAAGCAACTGACAGGACAGACTGACACCTATTCATCGATATAGCCAGCCTCAGGTTCGAAGCTGACACTCGAGCAGTTGCTAATGTCAAGTGGAAAAAAACGGAAGGAGTAGGATGCCCATCAAACACCACCGATCATGAGCTCCCCTTGTCCTGAGTACGGAAAGACCTGTCCGATGCAGATTAGTTTGCATAGCTACCTTTGATCTTGCAGAAAATGGACAAACCATCTTTTATTGAACTTTGTAGTAAGGGTCATCCCACCAATCATCAATATACTCTTCTTCGCTCTCGATAACCTAATTCCAGGTATCAAGTTTTTCGATATCAGATTTGTAGAATTCCTTCTATTTCAGATTTGAAATGAGATACAAACCTATTTACAACCTTTTCTCTAGAAATGATATTTTATCCATCAAAATAGTTTTGTCAAATTCTAAACAAATGACTATAACAGCAGAACCTGTTGCAACAAATCAGCACAAATACGGAAGAAAAAACTTTTATCACACCTAAATACAAAATATAAAATCAGCTTTTTCAACTTTGCATTAAATCATCTAAGTTTAATTATTTTTTATCAATAGAAAAGTTATTTCTTCAATAAAACTACTCCTATTTGGCATCATTCCAATTTGACAAGAGTCATCAATTCCATTTTTTAAATATATCATTCATCAAAAAATCTTATGAATCTATGGAAGGCTTTTGAAATACTGATTAGAGATATTTTGCTTGAGAGGAAATGGATTAAATATTTGAAAATCGCAATGAAAAAAAAAACGGATAGTTCAAATTTTCATTGCTGCAATTTTAGTAATGTCATTTTTGCAACATGAAGATGGACGTATTAATAAGATAACGCCCTTTCTATTCAGTAAAAAAAATGTTATGTACAAAAAATACGTTTTGGATAATGAATCTGAACATGCAGACCTGGTAAGAGTAGACCTTTACATCAACTTAGGACAATGAATCTCTATGGAACACTCAATTTGGTCATTTTGATGTGAGGTATCAAACCATTATTGTCTCAACAATCACTTCCCTTAACTTTCAGAATCATATCGCAGTCAAGAGTAATGTTTCCTCTTCTAATCTGCATTCAGCCATCATGTAGATTAATCTCTAATTATTAGGCAAAATATCTTTTTCATAACAAGTGATGAAATGAGAAAAAAGTCATCCAATCTCCATAATACGGTCTAATTTATTTTATTAATCAGTCAATCTAAATGAACGCGGTTATTAAGTCTTTTTTATCCTTGCCATGCGTTTTGAAATATTAGAAATCTTCCTAATTGAGACTCTGGTTACGTATAAGCTCTCTGACTTGGGCTTTTGGATCAATTGTCACCTCAACTTTTAATCCATCTCCACTTGCAAGTTTTTGAGACCAAAATATTGTATTTCGTTTACTAACAGTAGTTTTTCTAAATCTCTATTTCTTGCAACTTAAATTCACATGATATAAAACACGAAAATTATGTTACTTTCTATATTTGCCTTAAATGCACAAAAATACGTTGATTGAATGACATTTTACTGAATAATCAACAAAAAAGTTATGGTTTGATCTGTCAGAACTAGTCTCTATCGATCAAAAATACATGTATAAAAGTTTCCTCAGACCCACTTGCTGAATGTTGACGGTTCAACAATTTTGAGGTTGAAAATGGCCTAAACAGCCGTTAGATGTACATCAAAGACAGGCATCAATCTAATACACAAGAAGAGCCAACATTTGAATTCTCTAAGTTTTTTTTTTTAGATTTACAGGTTCATGATTCATTATTCGAAATAAGTTCAGAATTAAAATACGTCACTGTCTTTGAAAAACGGTAGCAAAAACGCCAATTTTGCGTTGCATCAACTGGGATATAAGGGCAGCAACAGGCCTGGTTAATCACTTAATATAAAAACTGTCACGTGATCAACGTCTTCTGCCAGCATGTCGTTTTTGGGGATCCGAATAATCAATTAAAATTTGAAAACGGGATGATTGATGGATATGTTACTTCTCTCGCTTTTTGTCAAGCAATGATTAGTGAAAACAAGTCTGAATTTTAATTAAAAAAACAAATAATTCAAAAACTGAAGAAACGTATTTTTATTGTTTTGTTGACAGTTCAGCTTGACGGTTTCAAATAAACAGCTAATCAGTAATGTATCCATAATGTTAAGAGGAAAAATTGTAAAAAGTGATTTCAATTTATCTGGTTCAAAATACCAAATTTGATCTCATGACGGGGGAAAATTAAGGGTGCTAGTACAAAAACCTTTTATTTATGAAATCTGATGTATACATACAAGAACACACTTCATATCCGTACATATATGCGTGAATGTGAGGAATGTGTGCAAGAAATCGAGACACTTTCCAAATCAATCAATTCATAAGGTTTTCTGCGTAATGTACCCCAACAAAGATGAGTTTTCTTAACTATTCTACTTCACTACATATTTTGCTAAAAAAACGATCAGCAAGAACAGCATCGGCAATGAGTTTGATTTGGGTTCTACAAGGAATGGCGCTTAAAAATGGTAACTAATCAAAAGATTGGCTCTCGAACTATAAACCATGCTATGAGCACAAGAGTGGATCATATCAAACATCACATGAAGAGACAACAAGACGGCAAAGTTTAGTATAGAAAAAACTCTGAGTCAGAAATACCATAGAATCCATTAGAAAATTCAAATGACTAAGGGACAGGCCATATTGCAAGAATGTCAGACATCTGCTGGACACCACAACTCACACCATGGATCACAAGAGATCATATTAGAAATTGTGGCCGACAGAGAAAGAATGGCGTGACAATTTAGACGGGTTCAGGAGATATCGCCGCTGCGACGGCCGAGATATAGAAATCTGGTGAATTTTGGGGAGGAGTGTGTCAAACGACTGACGTTAAAAGGGTGATGATTATTAGGACGATGATGATTTTTGATTGAACTTATGGAATAATTATCTTTTTTAATATCAAGTTTTGGGATCTTGATGGCTCACTAATCAGAAAAGTCGGTAAACTGAGTGATAAATATGGCAGATCAAGTGAGGAATGATTAAAAAGCTTTCTGACGATGAGCATCATTGTTTTAAGGTTTCATTCTTACTCCGAGCGATAAAGCGGGTTTACAGCCGACTTTGCATCGGGGGAGCTAAAAAACGTCACAACCATGAATGAAAACTATGCACTCTTTCATGACGTCATAAAAATTGTATTTTCATAAATAGCCGGTTTTGTTTTGTTTGGACCAGAAAATGAAGGATTGAAGTCTAAAACAAGACCACTGTATATTACGTGGTTTGTTGAGACGATAAAACCAGATACTTATTCCTGGTAAAACTGCTGTAAACTCTTTCTTGATTCAATCAGAATTTGAATACTGGATACAGTCGACGAAAGTACATCCGCTTCATGTATTTCTCGCTCAACAAATCACACATTAGTGCAAACTGTTCATCTTCCAATTTATCCAGATCTCCGAACTGAAATACCTAATTGACATTTAACAGAGATATTCAATATCAGAGATCGAAACTTGTCATTCGTCAATACTCAAAATATTGATATTGTTACAAGTTCCTTTATATTCAAGTGATTCTCACACACATGCTGATCTGTGTAGATTTCTGTGTACACAAGTCTGGCTGCTGCTGATTTAAAATTCAATACAACTTCTATTCCTATTATTACTTTGAATTTTATATTGTATATGCAATGAACAAATTTGTGAATACATTCAGTTAAGCTCAGTAGGTAAGAGAGCTGGCTAGCAATCACTTGGCTGGTTTAAAGTCCTGGCTGGAAAATGTTAATTATATATATATATATATATGTGTGTGTGTGTGTGTGTGTGTGTGTTCCATCTAACATTCCCTGAGAGACAAACGTTGAGAAGTTTACTCCCCTAAATGAGGTGAGAATGCCATTGTTGTTGTTGTTGATTCGGGGTTGGTGACGTATAATGTCGAGTTGGACAATATGAATGCATCTTGCTATGTTTTTTTTTCTGTATATTGGACGGCTGTCTTTCGATTTTCGTTTCAGTCTTTTTGCTGCTGATTCACATGTTTTTTTTTAAATATTCATCACTTATCCCCCCCCCTCTCTCTCTCTCTGTTATTCAGAGACACTACGTCAATCAGAGTTGACAGTTCTGTTCTTTTCTTCTTAAAATCTGCAGTTACACAACATTCCTACACGATTTAGATTCTGCTGTGTTATTGTCAGATTAGTGACAACATCGGTACATATATATATATATATATATATATATATATATATATAGTCTAGAAAGCTTTACATTTTTACGCACTAAACACTAAAAAACGTTTTAAAAAAGTTTTTTTTTTATGTCACTTCAGTTTCTTATTTCCCAACATCTGTCAATGCAATTCGTGTAATTTTCTTCAGTATTTTTCTCTGTTTTAGATATATTTTGTTATCATGGTACAATGTAAAAATTTTCTCTTGTTCGGAACATCAGTTGTTCACCATGTAATCGCTTCTGGGATTTCAAAAAACAAAACGGTCATAATAACATGACACCCCAGAAGTGTTGATCTCCCTTCCAGCTATGTTTTAATACGTAGCTTATGTCATAAATTTAGTTTGTTATTTTATAGAGGGTGTTATGTGCATTGTATATGGATGTTATTTTTTTACAAGTTATCATTTAATTTTTTCAAACAGGTTTCACTTATGCAGGTCACCCCAAACGCACTTTATGATGAAGGATCAGTAAGTATGAACTCATACGTGACTCGCTGTTCGTGTCAATTCTATTGAGTGATCACCCATGCGAATATTAAATCCCTGTTGGTTTTAATCTCAGACTGCATGCAAACCAACTTATGATATCATAAGAATATTCTTTCCACAGAAAAACTTCTTCCAGTTGATTCTCTACCAATATATTCAGCCAAAAGATTAGACATTTTTCCCACTAACCTTAAAAGTAATTTTTCCCCGTCACCTATCATTAAGCTTCTATCAATTTTTCTCACGGATTTTTCTTTGGGTTATCAAATAAAGTATCCTAATATACATGGTTGATAGGAAACTAAACCACTTTCTAGCTGTTAAGGGATATATATACATAACGAATCAATATATTCTATATTCAAAAAATAGGAAAGGTATCAGACCTTTTTACTGAAGATGAAGCTTTTTCGCTTCTAAACGTGTTCGGAATGACTCTATGTGAATGAACTGCTCTATATTCACCACGCATTTCGGCTCTTAGTCCACTTTTTACAGTACAACTTACTCACTCACTCACTCACTCTCTCTCTCTCTCTCTCTCTCTCTCTCTCTATATATATATATATATATATATATATATATATGTATATATACATATATATATATATATATATATATATATATATATATATATAGAGAGAGAGAGAGAGAGAGAGAGAGTTATACATTGTGTTATATTATATAGAGACTCATCTGAAATAATTTCCCATCGTTACACGGTTAATATATCATCCAATTTAGATAACGTAAATAGAATAAGCAATAAAAAAATTAAGCTGCTGCAGGAATCGAACCTGCCATCGATAGGTAGCCACTTCAACTTAGCAATGCACTTACCATTGTGCTGAACAGCCTGGTGGTAATGCAAAGGTCAAATACCCTAATTCTCATCTTGTTCATTCTCGATCTTTTTCATCTCTTTCAACGCAAAGGTATGTATTAAAGAAATGGATATTATTTGATCCGAAGAATGAAATATGAATTGCGTTATATTACATAGAAACTCATCTGAAATGATTTCCTGTCGTTACACGGTTAATATATTATTAAATTTAGATAGAGTAAATATAATCAACAATAAAAAAAAATGGGACAGCTGCATTGTGGTAAACAGCCCACCGATAATGCAAATATCAAATACCCAAATTCTCATTTTGTTTATTCTCGGTCTTTTTCGTCTCTTTCAACACAACAGTATATATAACCCCATTATCTTTAATTGTTCACACAAATATCTTTCTGTTACATCTTTTTGCTCTCCGATATTCTTTAGGATCAGAGAAAAGGAAAAAAAATTACGTTCATTTGGGAAATAGCGATGCGAAAATATGATTAGTCACTGAATAGAAACCGTCGTGTGACTGCCGTTTTTTTTGGGGGGGGGGTGAAAAATTTAAAAGTTCGAAAAAAGTGTGATCAATAAATGTGTTCTCACTTTTTGTTATGAAAAGATCACTGAAAAAGAATGAATTTAAAAAAAATGCATAAATATTGCAGTGTTCACATTAGGGGATAGATTTAGCATAAAATCACATTGCAAACTTAAGTTCCCACTAAAAATCTGATAAGGGGTATAAACAAAAAATACTTTTCCTTCGAGATATAATAGGTAAATGCTTATATTTTCTGTCTTCGAGGCCCATTCGTGCAAGCTACACGCATGATACATACATAATACATACATCCATAACCAGCCAGACAAACTTGAAAACTGAGGAAACCTATGTTGACAGTATTGGAGACAGTTTGCTTTGATGGTTTCTTACGTGCAAAGAGCAGCGTATAAGTTTACATGCTTATTTTCAAGCAACGCCTCTGCTTTTTTTCTCTTGAAATATCGGTGTGGCCTGTAAGTGTGATGTTTATATGTGTCGATAAAAATGGAAATTGGAAGGTGAAAAGAAAAACTCTGGAGATAGGTGTCACATCTCAATGTTTTTTCATTAACCAAATGTTACTTTCATCAGCATAAGATACGAATACCTTTCTCCTCTCTTACTAAACAACCAAACAAAACAGAAATATTTCGATTTTTTCTTCAGCAACAAAACATGTAAACAGCATTTTTTTGTGAACTGCTGCAAAAAGTTTTTTTAGATGGCTGGCTCCCGTCAAAATGCATCGAAACATGCCCATAGGATGATAAACGTTTTGGGGATCTAACTCATATCTCGTGAGTTTCACCTTCCAATTGTTATTTTCATTAACATTCTTTCGAATCACTGCACATCCTCAATACAAAAACATGCACACACACACACACACACACACACACACACACACACACACTCATACATATATATATATATATATATATATATATATATATATATAAATAATCAGCCAGACCAGCTTAAAAAATGAAAAATTCAAGTTGATAGCTTAGTTGACAGTTTCTAATTTCAAAACTAGGAGCACGTATTGTTTGTCTAGCGAGACATATGCCCAGAGAATTTGCTTTTGTGGCCAGTATTCGGTGTACAATCCCCAGGTTAAATTTTCAGTGTGATACATACATGCGTACGTACATAACCAGCCAGCCAGTCAGCCAGACCAACCTAAAAACTGACGAAACCTGCACTGATGGAATGAATGGTGCTTTCAGAAAACACGAACACAGATGTAGAAACTCATACATTATCAGACACCTACTCACTCATATAAATAATTATAAGCCTAAAAGAAATGACATTATCCAAAAGAAAAATTAATTTTTATATAACTGTTGATTTAAAAACATTACTTGTATAATTCTTAACAACGTAAAAAATCAGTCAATGCATTTGTTTTGCGACAGAACTGATGAAATGAAAAATCAATAAGATATCCATACTTAGCATAAATGAATTACCGTAGCCAGAGTGAACACCGGAACTAATTATCTAGAAACGATCTAAAAAAACAAATAGATGTTTTATCTAAAATCATAAAAAAATGTCTCTTATCTAAAAGAGATTCTAGCATTAGGTTTAGGTATTGCTGTTAGAAATGGCCATAGAGACCCTAAACAAACATTTTCTTGTAAATGCAAAGGCACAGTTTTGAGGTGGTGTATAGTGGTGTTTCCATGCGAATTGTCAAGGTTGCAGCTCGAAATATGTGACCAGAGGCGCCCAGAGACACACACACAAACACACAAAACAAAAAGAGATGAATCTAGAGCCCACTTGGCTAGTTTGTAGGTTTGGTCATTCATGGAGCTACCGTGATAAGAAAAGGATTTTACAGTAATTCTAAGTTCAAATCTAGATTCAGAAGCCCTCCGTTGATTGAGAATCAATTACTTGTAAATGGCAATTTTAAGATTTGATTTAGAATTTGATTTTGTTAGATTATCACTTGGAGAATTGAGGTGCGCCTTCAGTATTGCTGCTTTTATGTATTTCTCCTTTCAATGCAGTCTTCTGCTCACTCAATCTCTACAATCGCCGCTTGATTCGAACTGTTGCCTTGACAACTGTCTATTTATTGGCTGATCTGTTGGAGACAAGAGATTCGATGATGAAAGCTATCATTTCTACTTCCCTCATGACATGTGTTCCTATCCAAGACGCATGAATTATATATTAACATATTCTTTCGTAGAGTAAATTCATCGATGAATATAAAAGTAAAAACCCTTTTCTGCGTGTGAGTCATCTATGACATAACTGTTTTCTGTTTAGATATTCAGTATTTTTGTTTAAAGATTATTTTTGTTTCTTTTTGTAATCATTCTTGAAATGGTTGGGGATATGTTGATCAATTGTGGTGATGTCAAAATAAATTGTTTCCCGAATCGTCATATAACTAGAGTGTGCGCGTTCAAAAAGTGCATCCGGTTTCATGAAAATTTTTCGGAGGTTTAAACTTGAAATAATGAAACGCCATTCTTTACGTATTTCCGATGTCGTTAATAGCAAAACAGAAATATCGTCGTTACTCATGACAACAATCAAAACTAAATTTTTAAACAAAAATGCCGTTACTTCATTTAACTACAAATCAATTCAATCTCGTTCTGTGGAAAGATTAGGGCGAAAAGAACCTGATTCTCTCTCTCTCTCTCTCTCTCTCTCTCTCTCTCTCTC
Organism: Thysanoteuthis rhombus; assembly: GCA_963457665.1. NCBI lineage: Eukaryota > Metazoa > Mollusca > Cephalopoda > Oegopsida > Thysanoteuthidae > Thysanoteuthis > Thysanoteuthis major. Next base: position 73,931,797 of record OY735200.1, read on the forward strand.
TCTCTCTCTTTCTCTAAACCTCTCTTTCTCTGCCCATCCCTCTCTAACTCTTCCTATTATTTTAGAATAATTAGAGACGCACATTGCGTCATAAAAGCGTCATTTTTTATGGACACAAAATATGAGTTCATTTCAGTGTAGATTTGCATTGTAAATCGAGCGTCCCCGAACATATTAAGAAACGCTGATCCAAACGACCTCAAACTAGACGGTTTACGGACAAAAATATAATGCAAATATTAACTTTATACAATGGCCAGTTGTAAAGTTATCTCGGTGCATACGCCCGTACGTTTCTCAAAATATAGAAAGAATATCTCTATACAATTTTTATTCATAGAAGTCGTAAGTTGTTTTTTTTTCAATTGTCATGAAATAAGGACCCATTTAGCATAGTCTAGATACTCAAATATATCTTTTATATGAGCAACAGGGCAACAGGAGCCTTTTAACATCCATCATCGGACATAGACCTTCCAACAAAATTCTCTTTGTCGCGGGTATCGCGACACCATAATCTCCTGCACATGTCTAAATCATCACAGCATCTTATTTTCTGTCGACCCATGTTTTGCATATAGTTTATGATGATCCACGCTTTGAGCCGTGGTGTCAAGCTATTTGATTTTTTCTAACGGATTTTATGATAATCCCTACTCCTGTTTTTCTCTAATATACTCTGCAGTCATTTGATCCCTCCATATGAGACCAAGAATGATCTAGTCTCGTGTTAGCTGCATGACATGGTTTGAGAGCCAAACTTTTCGTCAGGTTCCACATTTGAATTTTGGGCTTGCTCTTTTTTGATCAAAACCAAGCTTTTTTGAACTGTTTGCAATGAAAATCTAGAGATGTCTTTTAAGTAGAAAATATCAATCATCGCTGTAAAGCATCACCAACTTATGAAATTTTGCCAAAGAAAGCAGAGAGCGTCAGATATTCCTCCCGAACTTTGCCCAAATCCGGTTGTGGGATACAATAAGTACTTAGTACTTTTGAAGGTAGCAAAAGTACACACAAATAGATATTTCGCCGATGGGGGACCACTTTTAACACTGACTATATAAGTTTTGTTAAATTCATGCATGTATTGGAAAACTTGAGTGAATCGTATTGGAATTACTCTCGTTTTGAGATTATATAGCTATCCCACCTATTTAGTTTGTATATTTCACGAAAGGGATAAATGTCTTTAGACGACATGCAGTATTGCCTGATTCAATTTTTCTTTCAAAGATAAGAATGGCACAAACTATTGACTAATTAGGTACACACTTACATTGTAAACTGGACCGCACACTAAAAAGCAAATAAGATACCTTTTTTCTTGACAAAATAAGAATAACTGTTGAAAATATCATCCCTCTAGCAATATTAGTGCGACCTGTACGCGTGATAACTACATAGCAAGACAAACCTGAAAACTAAAAAAACCTATTTAAACATTTTTGGCGACAGATTTTTACAGTTTCGAAATAATGATTATTTCGCTCTCTGAAAACGTTTAATTCCTGAAAGAATAATGGCTTGATTTATTGAGTATCAATTGACATCAAGAGCAAAGCAGGGGATTATTACTATTGCATTATTGCATTTTTGTCACTAATACCTTATCGCCTGTTAGTTGCAGCTTAAGTTTAGCAAAATAAATATCATGTAAAACAAACACGTCGGAGAAAAAGACACAACAACCAGAATAGAAAATGCAGAGGCTGAAGAAAGTAGACAAATCTCCATGAAAGAAGAACGAAAATCAAGCGAAGAATCACTCTAGGTTGGTAAGCTTTCGGTAGAGCCAGTTCAATCTTCATGAAAAAAGAGAATCCAATTAATCCTAAAAAGAAGAGTATACAAACGATGCATCTTCCTACGAAGCTGAAATATGGAACCTAACCAAAGGATTGACCCTCAAACTGAGAACCATGCAACGTACACAGGAGAGAATCTTGCTCAACATCAAATGGAGAGATCACAAGACAGCACAGTATATAAGAACTGATATTATCATATAATTCATCTCAAATGGAAATAGGTTGGCTCTGTTACAAGAATGTTACACAACCGCTAGACATCACGGATTTTTGACACCATTCACAGCCAACAATTGTGGAAACAAAAAGTCAACCACATCAAATGTTTTCGGTCGATTAGCGAAATGGACCTTCCCCGTTTCAATGGTCAAAAATACACCCACTCGTAGGGTACAACAGCTGAATAGTCGTGTTCAAAAACTCAACAAAGAATATAAAAATCTGCAATATATATATATATATATATATATATATATATATATATATATATAATGATATTCCCTCATCTAAAAACTTCATACAAGGAAAAACTTTACTATCGACTGAGGAAGTTCCGTATTAGGGATAGCGAACCAGGAAAATAACTCTGTTCATAATCAGAGTGATTTAGCATCAAATTCACTCGATATCTATTGAAAAAACAAACAAATCAGTTGAAGAAGTTACTTAAAAAGAAGAAATTGCAAAAATGATAAATAATTTATTCCATTGGTAATGTAGAGAATTAAAGTGAAAATTTGACGCTATTGTAAATTTGAGGAAGGAAGAAATATTTTCGAAAGACAATTTACGAGCAATGCTTCTTGAATTTCGTGAATGTTATATCCATTGACAATGCTCTAATTTCTCGTTGCACTATCTTTATACATTGTTTGCTACATGGAATTTGCTATTTGGATTGGAAAATTTCTGATGGTTGGACTACGAATCTAACATTAATAATTACTGAACCGTTGACAGGAGTTTGGTTCGAAAATCACGAAAATTGATACTTCTTTAACAAAATACAGTTTTCGGAAATATAACTTATGAACATATTTCAAATTGTTCTAAGTGTTCTTTTTCGTGGGACTAGAGTTTTCCAGTTTTGTCTAAATTCTTTACCGAATTTATATCGTTGGATAAGTGATTTTCTATCAGATGGTTATTTTTTAAAGTTAATAGTTCAACTTTGCCATCCTGTTGACTCCATCTTTTTTTAAAGACATGTATTGTGAATTTCTATGATGAGGCTGGTCAAGAGTAACCCCAACCCCGTTTCTTATTTTTTTCTCATCAAGATAGATACATGTTGGAAGATGAGGTTATTTATTCAAAATTCGAAAACAAAAAAAAATTCTATTCAAAATTTCGGATAAGAACATTTAAAAAAAGAATATTATTTGTGTTCCATTCTTTTGTTAATTTGATGATGTCTTTTATTCATATTCTCATACCTTTTCTGATTTCTATACATCTTGCACAAAAGTCCCCGGGGATATCCATTATGTTTTACTTTTTTTCGAAAGTTATCCAGGAACTGCCCGAATAGAAATCTGATTTTGTGATTTAAGAAAAAAAAAAAAAAAAAATATGAAGATTATATAAAATATTTTTTCTCAGCCATTTTTTGTTTTATTCGATCAGTTGTAATTCAGGCTTTTGACCCGGGGGAAATGTTTATTTCTCAATCGATATTTTAAAAAAATGATTATTTTCAACAATTATTTCAATTAATATCATATCTTTTAAATGTATATATTTTTTATTCTTGCTATATTGTCCCTCGAATGAAGCTTATATATGAATATTATAACAAGGATAGATAACTCAATATAGCATAATAATGGAGAAATCATTTTCGAGCTATACTTTCAATATATTACCTTCTGTTTTTTTTTGTTTATGTGAATTGGCCGCCATTTCAAATTATGGGAGATAGCAAATTGATGCAGACGAAACAACAGCAGCACAGCTGTAGTGCGTCTTATTGTTATACATTTCACTGCATGTCCCTTTGGTGGCTTAAAATCAACAGAAAATACCCAGTGTGTCAACACTTGATTATAAGATCGATAACTACTTTGGAAACGTGATAATTGATAATGTTGAGATATTTTCCATTTTATTATACTGCAAAATATCGGATATTTTTAGTTTAGTTTAGTTGACTATTGATAAATTGAATATTCTAACTAAAATCTGACAAAACCTTTTTTTAGGTGGATTTTTAACTGCATATTTCCATATTTCCCTATTTTTTATACCGTTATCGATAATGGCGTCATTTCTTATTTTTTTGTTGAATATAGGAAGCATTGTATTAATAATCTCTGTCACAACTGAAATTTACGTCATGATTATTGAAAATATGTTTTCCTCTTTGTCAGGTATCGACTTTAGTAGGGAATCTCTTTTCATGCCTTCAAAAAGCCCGTCAGACCAACAAGAAAACTAAATAAAAAACTTATGTTAACAATTTTGGTGATAGCTTTAATTGACTGTTTCTATTAATTATCATACATGTGTTTCTATGAGAGATTTATAGAAATCTTTGAAGTTCGCTTCAATTAGGTTCCCATGATCTCATCTTACTTTGATGGATTATGGCCGATATCTGCATGTTAATGCTCTTTATCTAAGGCGTAACGAAAACTGCTGCTGATAATTGGTTCGCCCTTCCATCTCTTGGTTTCGTGAAGTTTGAGTTAATGAATGATGTTTTTTTTTTGTCAACAGTTTTTTTTATAAATTCATTCGAGATTGAAAATAGAAATTAGCTATGAAGAGTCGACCGTCTGATAAATCATGTTTGATCTTTGTATTACGGGAACCTATATTTATATACTCTGCATTCTACATAAATCATAAGTAATCCTGAGAAAGTTATATATATATATATATATATACATAGAAAGTTATATATATATATATATATATATATATATATATATATATATATATATATATTATCTATATATCTATCTATATATATATATATGTGTGTGTATATATATATATATATATATATATATATATATATATATATATATCTATATCTATATATATATATATATGTGTGTATATATATATATATATATATATATATATATATATATATATATATATATATATATATATATATAATCCCAATTACTAAATTACTAGGATTCGTCCTGTGGTTTCAAAAATTCACCGTGCCCAGTCCCTGGGGATCAGTAAGCCTAGGGGCAGCACCTTCCCATTGTACTAAAAAGGTTGGGTCAGGCTCTTTCCGTTCAAGGACCCAACATTAAACCGAGCTTGTGTCGCATCTTGTCGTGAGATAGGTAGTAGATACAATTTGCAGTACATATACTAAAATTGGAATGATATAGAGAACATACATTCTCTCCCTCTCTCTCTCTCTATCTCTCTCTCAATATATATATATATATATATATATATATATATATATATATATATATCAGTAATAATGCTGACGTAAGTATATGTAACAAAAACTAGAAGGAGGGCTGCATTCTATGGACTGAGAAAGAAACAGAAAAAAACAACACTATTCTTCATATGTACTAGGTGGATAATGTCTTTAATCCCATCCCTAAAGAAGTTTTTAGATGTCAGCTGAACTTACAATGCAAGTAAATTGGTCCAATATTTTGTGTCTGGCTATATTCATTCCAATTAGAATATTCATTATCACTTTAATTCGACCAATCTCCATCAGGCCGTTATAGTAAAACTGAGGAAGAGCCTCAGCTATGGCCACCGAATTTTCTGTTATTTCTGATGAGATTTTGGGAAATGTTTTTCGCATATTGACCTTTGAAAATAGAAGAGAAAATGTGGAGTCTGCGTTCGCTCACTCTCTGATAATAATGATCTGATTTCAGCATATCTGTTCATCTAGATAATACTTATAGTCTTATTCCATTTATGTGTATATGACCCCTAAGTAGCCAAAATGGTGCAATGTATTACAGAATCAAGGTAAATCTGATATTCATAAGAAATACCCCTCACTAAGACCAAAAGCCCTTTTTTAGACCTTCTGTGGAAACTACCGGGAAATTTCGACGACCGTAGGGAGTGTGTTCGGGTAGTTTCTCAAATGCTTGATGATGGTTTTTATATTTTTTCGCAATTCATCTAATGATTTTAAATCCTTCCGACGATTCACTTTTCTGATCATTATCTCACCAGCAAAATAATCATGTAGACATGGGTGTCTGCCGCTTCTTTTTTTGGGGTAGAGGCAAAAGGATAGATTTCCAGTGAGCAGATGACAACAGGATATATTTCCAGGGAGGGGTTGGGGCAAAAGGCTTTATTCGATATATATCCCAGGGGCAACCCTGTCACAGGGGCACAATGATTATATAGTCTTTTTTTACACGAATATCAAGTTGGGCTCACATAAAACAATGGTATCGTGCCATTATCCTCTATTGACTATAAAGTTTCAACTTTCAAGCGCCCGCTTCCTCGGTGAGAAGGCCTGATCCGGGGGAAATGCCCCGTTGCCTCTAGCAAAATAGCAACCATAAAATGCATATATTGCATTATTAGTTAGTTTCATCATGTACTTTCGTTCAAAGTTCTAGCAGATTAGCCAAAGTAAACATTTTTGGAATCCTCAGCGCACAAGGAATCAAAAAAATGATATTGGCATTTGCACAGAGACTTGCTTGGCCGCTGTTTTGGATTTTCAAAATTGCCACCATGAATTTGAGCTATCCTCTATTCTAGTCAGCCTAGAAACAATTCAATAGGCTAATCTTATACTTTCTACGTCAAGCAATCCGATAAAAAGTGCTGAACATTATAAGAAATCAGAAGTAAATAAAAAAAAACTTTTTCGTTACCTTCGTGGAATAATTTTATTGCCTGAAAAACATATTTTGCACTCTTGGGTCCACAATGTATTTTTGTTCGAAGTTTTTAGTAAATTATCAAAACTATAAATTTTCCGAATATTCAGAGCATGGGGAATAAAAATAAATAATATTAGCATTTGTTTAGACACCATCATGTTCACTATATTGGATATTCAAAACGTAAAACATATCAGCTTATATTCAACGTAGAAACGTAATTAATCATGGTAATTAAGTTCTCTGTGTCAGTGTATTAAATAAAACAAATATCAACTGGTTTATATAAAAGCAATGAAATGTTATTGAAAACCATTATCTTTACATTTGAGGTATAAATGTAGTACATAAAATACATATTCTGCACAGTCAGATTCATTATGTTTTCGTTTAAAGTTTATGTAAATTAGCCAGACTTCGTATTTTGGTAATCTTCAAAGCATTAAGAATCCAAAAATGTCGCCATTTTTTGTAGACACCTTCTTGGCTGCCATTTGTCACTCCCACACAAATAAAGGTCTGTGCATGCCAAGTCGTGTCTTCTGAATGAACAGCTCTGTGTTGTTCAATAGGCTTTACACTGACTTCTGATCAACTCCAAAATGGCCCGTGGGACAGGTGGAATCGTTTTGGTGGTACATAGAATCTCGCCATGTTCATTCTGATACTTTCCATGTTTGTTTGTTCCAACAGATGCTACTGCATCACGGTTGCTTGGCAACAAAGCCTACACTGTACGCGCACACATTCAACGTGCTCCTCAAGGGCATCAACCTCTTTCTACCATCTGTTTGCAAAACAGATGCCACTTTAGGTTTGGAATACTTGTTATATGGATGCTCATTGGCCATTACATCAAGCATACACAGTTGGCCAATGCACCCTTCACTTCCTCTGTCTGAAATTATACTTCTTTCAACATTCATCTACTTTTGAAACCACTTGGTTCTTATTTCAGAAAATCTTTCAATGTTGTCCACTTCAGTGTAGATGCATGGAATACTGGTGATACTGTTGCTGTGTCTCGTCTCAGCGCAAGCCAGATTAGCTCAGTCACCAAATTACCTGATACAATACATGTCGCTGTGTGCTTGCAGAACTTGTCGAATTGTGCAAGTTCAACCTGGTTAGAACCATAAACCAGAGTGCATTTGTTTCTCTCATGATTGATCACGAAATTTAACAGTTTCCCATCAAGAACCTGTAACTGTTCAGCTTCTCGACTGGTGTACTCAGACGGGCGTCTCCATTGATACTATTGGCAACGCACTCTCCATACAGTTTCTGCTCAATATGGGGAATAAATCTGAGGGGACTAATCAGGTCCAAAGGAGACGTTTGAGCCATAGAAGTTGCAACTAAAAGTTCATAAGCTAATGCACGTTATATGAGATTGACGATTTTGAGTCAACTTCTATAGCGCTATTTGATAATGATGCCTGTATATCTGATCATAAATAGTTGATTAGCCTTGTAATCCAGGAAGATGAACGTTCGGATTTTATGATCGAATTCATACATCCTTGTAGCCCAGATCTTTTACTGTGCTGATCATAACAGATGATATCTATTGGATACCAGATACAATTCTGTACGATTGACACAACAAGCACAGTATCAGGAGAACAGTATAACTCTCATGGTAGTGACATCAGAACAAAAGCTAAAATTAAAAAAAATAGAAATGAATAGATATTACTCATTCCAATTTGAAATACTATGTTATATGATATAAATTTAAATATTATATATATATATATATATATATGAAATAATGTGAAAAGTTCTCATTTTTCATGGAACGTATATACGATTATGTTCATCTTATTTTGAACTTGTTCATCTTATTCTGAGTTCCAGATGACGTTTATGTAATCAAGGGGTTAAGAGAGCCCAGTTTCGAAACAACTGTGTTAATAAAGTTTTAGAAAGCCCAGCTGAGTTTCAGGTGATATTTATGTAACTTTATGGGTGCACATACCTCAGTTTCCAAACTGCTGGTTCTAATTAAGTTCTGGAAAGTTTCAAATGATGTTTATATTTCTGAACAAAAGATTCATTTTGGGCATACTCAGAAAAAAAAGAAAATTGGATTATTACTTTTCAACGAAAATATATAGTGTACTTTACAGTGCAGAATCTGGATTTGAAATAATAAAGATATATCACAAAAATAAAAATCATTGTTTTAGATTACTTATATCGGTTTTCTATGACGCTGAGCAATATTGTAAAGCCTTTATTAGATTTTTCAACCAAGAAAAATAGAATCAGCCTATTTAATTAAGTTGCATTCTGACATGAAGTTAAGATAATGCAAATTATGGATTTTACAGCAGTCATTTTGAAAATTAAAAAATGGCGACTATGCAAGTGTTTGTGAAGATGCCAACACCGTTTCTTTGATCCACCACACTCTGAATATTCCGAAAATGAAAGGTTTGGTTAATCTATAGAAGTTTTGAACAAAAATACGTGGATAACCTAATACTGCAAAGTATAGATTTTATATAATAAAGTTATATCAGGGGTGTAAAGATAATGATTTTAATTACTTTTTAATTGATTTTCTGTTTGGTTGAGTATTTTATTAAGACTTCTATCGGATTTATCCTGGAAAATATAGGATTAGCCAATTTTTAATTTAATTTGTTGGTGGACTAGAAGGTGGCATAGCACAAATAATGTGTTTACGACGGATATTTTTAAAATCTGCAATGGCGGCCATACATTTGCCTACATTAACAATATTTTCTTTGATTTCCCATGCACTGAAGATCCCCAAAATGTATCTACAGAAACTTTAAATGAAAATACATAGTGAACATGATAGGAAAAAATATGCATTTTATGTAATGATGTTCTATCACAAGTATAAAAATGAAAATTTAATTATTTTATCACTGATTTTCTACAATTTAAAAAACAAGCAAGTTTTGAATGAAAGAATATAGTGAACCTGGAAAACAGTACAAAATATCCATTTTATGATAGCAATTTCGAAATCCAAAATGGCGACCATGCCAGCGTCTGCGCAAATGCTGAATTGATTTTCAGATTCCCCATGCTCTGAAAATTCCAAATATGTATAGCTTTACTCATTGCATTTTTTAAGACAGTACAACGGGCTAAAAGCCAAACTGGCGTAAAATAAAAAATGGCCATTCACAATTTTCACTGAAAATTATACTTGCAGAATATTTTCGTATCCTTATATCTTACAAGCATTAGCATCAATAGACCCTCCAAAAGACTACTTGCTCTTCTTCCCCCTCTTCCTCCTTCAGATACTGCTACCACGGATGGTGGACGCATCGTTGAACTTATGGTTCATCGACTAGTTTGTCAAGGAGGTTTATGACTTGCAAATCCACATTCACAAGATATGGTGAAAAATTATGGCTTCACTTGCTCGCATATACTCATGAAGTGAATAGCTCCCCCAAATTTAATGTTTGCATTGAAAGGTTTCCGATAAAGATGCTTATAACAATATTAGATCAATGAATCAATAATCTGAAGTTTTGTTTACATAACAGTATGAATCCATATAAATATACAAAGAAAAATATACACATGTATTGATTCACAAAGTTGCACAATAAGTCAATAGTCTAATGATAAGAAAATCATTTAGTCTACACTATAAACATTCATTTCTCAATATAATTTTCCCTTGTCGATGCACTTAACAATGGTGTGTATCGATTAAAGATATTGAGTATTATACAGTGAAGGTTTCAAGATCATAATACATCTAATAACTATGGGTTAGGCTACAGATTAATTGATCCACCCTCGTATGGATAGATAGATAGATAGATAAATAGATGTTAACATTCGAATCAGTTTCATTTTTGCACCGTCTAGCGTTATTCCATTAACGTCTGGATATCAGTTTATATCAGTTTCAAATAGATTTGAGGCTTTGCCAAATATCTAAAACATTTTAGAGGAATAAGATTTGGCTTCTGAATCTTTAAATGATTGAAATTAATACAATATTTTAATGTCGCATGTTTGTACATTACGTAGCTTAAGGAGTTTTTTCATACATGAAACATATCTATCTATCTCTCTCTCTCTCTCTCTCTCTCTCTCTATATATATATATATATATATATATATATATATATATATATATACGTGTGTGTCTTTGTATTGTGGATGCAAACATGGCATTTTTTTCATAATTCCCTTGGCGTATTTCGATGTATTTCGACGGAGGCTATTGATTTTCTACCCAGGCCCATGTACATACACCTAAAAACCCCTTACGCATGTATACTGTTATTCTCCACAACAACTCTACCTATATAATTTGGGCCCCACCTACATATAACTAATGTTACGAACTTATTTTATCTTATCTTATTTTACCTTATCCATACCCAACTCTTACGTATATCGAACATTGGGAACGTCACCCATCGTCACCCAGACCGCTACCTTCGGACCCCTATGCATGGTCCATCTTATCTGACTTTTTAGAAAATCTAAAATGACCATTAAGGTTTCAGAACTTTCTCAACAGATACTCGATCAGACATGACAAGAACTTCTTCTAACCTACATTCCACCACCTTAATTACAATTATAAGAGATAACCCTTACCCCATAGCGAACCACCGGAATACTCCAAAATATTTTCCTTTCGTCACCCCCATTATCACCCAACCCCCACTGCACACTCAGACAATCTATTGATACACACACAGTTCTGCCCTGCAACTAATATCCATCAAGTAAGATTACGTATGCACTTATGGTAAATTTCACATAAAAGCATGTATATGCAAGGACTCTACACCATCTCACTAAGTACCCGAATAGTTTAACACTGGACCTTTACCTAGTTCACCGATATTCATCTCATCTGATTCTTGAATGCACACCTTCTTTAGCTAGTACAACCAATAAAATACCCATAACTACTACCACTAGTTCCAACAAAAGATTCGACTAAATCACTAAAGATTCCTTCAAATACATAAAAATTCCGGACTCACCGCTACGGCCTTCTACAAATCGTCATTTTTTATATCCATTTTTGCTTTCAGAGCAAGACATTCAATACTAAATTTGTCTTCTATGGACATCTAACCTTTTAATCGCGAAAAGGAACACATATGTTAGTTAAGATGGGAACCTTTCCTGAAACATGTATATTACACTGATTAATCAGTTTTTTAACTAATGAACAATAAAGTCTCCATTTACTTTCACCCCTCTGTTTGTCTCATTCCCTATTGTCCACTTATGTATATATATATATATATATATATACATGTGTGTGTGCGTATGCGTATATATGTGTACATGAATGTATATAAATGTACGCGTATATATGTACATAAATATGTGTATATGAAGATATAAATATCGATATATTTATGTATACATATGCATATATGTTTATACATGTATATATATATATATATATATGCATATACATATGCATATGTACATGAATATATAAGAGTATGCATATATAAGAGTATGCATATATAAGTATGTTTGTACATATATAATTATAAATATGTGTAATGTATATACCTCAGTAGACATATGTGTATATATGTTTACATCAATGTATATATGTATGCATAAGCATATATGTATGTATGTATATTCTTATGTATGCATACATGTGTGTGCATGTATATAAATCTAAATCTCAAACACGACGATTTTTTTCAGTCGATTCAACTGAGAAAAAAAGTATGCAGATGAGTGGCAGTTTCGTTGCGATAAGGGCTGAAGGGAATGTCAGGAACGAAAAGCAACTCAATTGCATGCAAGAAAATAGTTAAATCATCAAAAGTAGTCGTCTTGTTAAATGGAACTTGCGTGAATGATCATTATAAATGAAGATTTTGAGATCAAATAAGTATGTGCCCGGCTAAGGATTAATTGATCCACCCTCGCATATAATTATAGTTTTGAATTCATGTTTCATTTCAGCATTGTATAGAATCATTTCATCACCTTCAACAAACTGCAAATAACTGTTTATAATAGTTTCACATGGATTTGAGGCTTTGCCAAGTATTCCAAACATTTCGAACAAGTAACATTTCTCTTCTGAATCGTTAAATTCATGGAATAAATACATCATCTTACTATTACATTTTTGCTGATTTTCGTTGCTTGAAGGGCAATGCATTTATACTTATTCTAAAAAGTATATATATATATATGTGTGTGTGTGTGTGTGTGTGTGTGTGTGTGTGTGTGTGTGTTTTTATATATGTATGTGTATAGATTGGGGCAGGTGTCTGGTTCCAACACTTAATGGCACCACTACTAGCCTCATTTTGAGCATAATTCTTTTCCCACTGCCTTCGATTCGTATGTGTTGTAAAAATGGGTAATTTTGCACAAAAAAACATTATTTCACTCTGTTAAGTAACTGTTCCACTTAGACAAACGAGTCTAATTCATGCTGTAATATAAAGCTAATTCCACCATAGTGATCGCGTTGGTATGTTTATAGGGAGTAGCAATACAGTGTATATATAGTACATTTCTTGCTCCTGTCCGAACTTTTTCTTGAAATGGAATAAAGAGAAAACCATGTGTTTGGGACAGGATGGTACGTAGTAAATGAGGCTACTTGGACCTCTATAATTGTACATATTTGGGGTACAGGAAAAATGAAATGCCTGCAAAATAACAAAACCAACTTCTCACAAGTCGTTGGTGTCGACATATTGTTTTTTTTTCACCATCTTCCTCCTTATCGCAACTCATCATTGATATTTATATATGTGTATATGTATACATATATTTATATACATGTATACAGTTGAATAAATACATATATAAAAATTACATGTAATAATGATTGATAATAGTGTCATCCACTGACAGCTGTTCAGTGTGGCTATAGACTATCCATCATCCCTTCCAGTACCACGAGGTAGGATCGAAACCTTCGCTCCACACACAGGGGCAGACACTTTACCCCGGCCCCCTGCAGAAGTGGACAGTCATTAGGACCAAATTAAGCTATATATTTTACTTACGCATAATTCCCCATCTACCAAAGTGCTCCATTCCAGAGTTGGAAGATGTATGCATGTGTACGTACGTATATATATATATATATATATATATATATGTGTGTGTGTGTGTGTGTGTGTGTGTGTGTGTGTGTGTGTGTGTGTATTAATATATATTAATCATGAAGAATACCTTTTTTTACTCATCATACTTTTGATACTTTTCTTTCACTTTGTTGCTAGGATGAGAGAATCATCCAAAACCAAGAGAAAAATTAATAAGAGATACAATCAGCACAACGAGCTGTCGTATTTAATGAAACATGTTTCCAAAATAATAACGCAAATGAAAAAAGGCAGCGCGTAGAGTTTAGCTGGAAAGCAACTGTTATTAATAGAGAAACACCGAAAATCAAATCGACAATATGCTCACAATTTAAAGTAGACAAACAACACCTAGTACCATCAGGTACAAAATCCTGTGAACTGACTTGAAAACAAACCCAGAAGAGCACAAAGAGCTATGGAAAAAGCAATGTTAGGAATGAAAAAGATAAACAGGGATCCAAGAAGAGAACACGTTGAAAAATATTGTTCAAGTAATTGAGCAATAAGAATGGAGATGGGTTGGGAACATGCCGAGAAGATTAGCCATCAGACAGAGTAAAAAGCTAACCGATTGGTGATTTGTATTTAAGGTCTTATTGAGTTCACCAAGTCCAACAGTACTTGCAAATCTCTTTAATGACGTCTTCTGATTGTTACCTTTTCAGCGTTAAATTCAAAACATATGGACGGCGTAAGTGATTCTTCAATGGCGAAAGTACTATCGCGATTATGGCAAGTTGGTTCCGTAATTTACTTACGTAACCTTAACCTGAAACCCAACTAGTAATCCGAACACAAACCCAAACCAGTAACCCTAACAGTAAACCTCGCTTATATCATAAGTAATTAAATTCAGTAGAATATAGTTCTAAGTGTTAAAGGTTCCGGCTTTTGAAACTAAAGTTTTTGAAAAATAAGTTCATAGATAACGTTCAGAAAAGAGAAAAAAATGTGACCAGAGGAAATTTCCAAATTTGTGAAGAAAAATACCGTTTTATTAGACTTGGTGTAGGTAAATCTAACAGGGTAATGTTTTAATTCTTACGCTGAAAAGGTAACGATCGCTTATTCTTCATCTCAAAATTCAGGTGGAACAGATTCATGTAAGACTGAAATTTACTATGAAACATTTATGGCTGCTTGGTATTGAGCAGTATTCGATTTAATCAGTTGATTGCTAAATCCTGCTGAGTGACTGAGAAGGAATTCGGTTAATGGTCTTTCATGCTTTCATTAATTCCTACTGAAATGATATTGATATGAACCTCTTCAAGCGCATACTCACCGGTGTCATCACACCCCCATATGTAGATGGAGAACGTACAGACATATCAATATATACAGATGCCTATACAAATAAACTGGATTATAATTTCAGCTTAGTTGCTTTGAATATTTGTAAAAATACCTACAACGAAAGGAAGCTTAATGATAGTAAAAAAAAGTGATCAAGATTGAGAGTAAGACAAGCACTAGCCTAACTAATTGGTTTTGCAGCCCCTAATCATTAGCTCATTCACTACCAATTGCTTCTTGGCCGATTAAATCCAGGAATATAACGAGCCAAGACGATGGATTGTCGAATTGACTAATTAAAGTGTTGGTGTAAATCAGTTGATGGCTTTATTACAATGCTGTACACAAAATCAATTCAGAAAAATACACCCCCGGGTAAAAAATGAGCCAAACGCTTCCAATCATATACAAGATCTTAACATCATAGGGAACACGTCGCAAATGTAAAGGCCATACTGGTCAGGAGAAAATTGAGAAAGGAATACATTTTTCCAAAGTATCTTTTGGTCATAATTGCGTTTTGATCAATCAATTTAACAGGACATGATATATATATATATATATATATATATATATATATATATATATATATATATATATATATGCGTGCGTGTGCATTTGTGAAGAATATATATATATATATATATATATATATATATATATATATGTATGTATATATATATATATATATATATATATAGAGAGAGAGAGAGAGAGATACGTATGTGTGCATATATACATATATATATATATATATATATATACATATATATATATATAGATAGATAGATAGATACATACATACATACATACATATACATTGTTGAATATTCCACCTATAATTATAATTGTTAGAACAAAAGAGTAACAAAAAAAATAATAGGAAATGCTTGGCTCATGTTTTTGGCCTGAGAGTGTACATATTCACTCTGTGAGAGGAACACTATCCAATAGTCACTAATATTAATCTCTTCAAACGCAACACCTTTTTCGTGGAGGATGCAACACCACGAGGTCGAAAAAGCAACTCCCAAGGCAAAGGCAGTTTCTTGATATGAATTCAATTAAACACATTTGAGATATTTTGCAATTTTTAAATGGCAAGAACACCGACTGAAGATTTGCTATGTGTTTTAAATGAAGTCTGGTCATATATTTCATACAAAAGAAGAGATTAGATTTGATAACTTTTGTGAAAGAGTAACAACTTTTATACATGCTGATTTAATTTGCATAATGAAGAATGAATTATGTAGCCCATAGAACAAAAACTCTTGTTTGAAAATACGGGATGCCTACTTACTTTTGTCAATACGTCGCCTTCGGAACAGTTATATAAATTGGATTACTTGCATAGTGGAGTTTTATTCGAGTGTGCAGCCAATGAAAGAATTGATTTCGCTCCTTTTAGAAATATCTTACAGGAATATGTTTTATACTGATCTGTGCTAGCAGGGATTCTTATCTTCAGAAATTGCAATAATTATATTCGGTGATGTGTGTGTGTGTGTGTGTGTGTGTGTGTGTGTGTGTGTGTGTGTGTGTGAATGTGTGTGTGTGTGTGTGTGTGAATGTGTGTGTGTGTGTGTGTGTGTGTGTGTGTGTGTGTGTGTTTGCCTTTAGTGAGATTTCCCAGTTGCAGATTGTGAAATCTTATAGGCTCTTAATTGCCTTACGAGTGCACACATATATTCAATGTGTTAACTATACTTGCTGATGTAGCGCAATGACCCGGGAAACAGGAAAGCTATGGTATAAGTTTCTCATTGATAGTGTTCATTTAATTACAGCAAAATTGAGATAACTCCATGTTTGATTTCAGATGGAGGCCAGACCTCGAATTTCGTTGCAGATAGAAACGCTAATCGAGGGAAAATATTATGATAATTTATAGCCCCTATTCGTGTAAATTTTGATAGTATAAATTGAATACTAAGTGTATGCACATTCGGTAATTAAAAAAAAAGATTTCAGATTTTCAAAATGCTTGAAATATCGTAGTACTCCAAACCTCACAGGTATAGCAACACTTTATAACTGTTTATGGTGATAATGAAGAAACAAAAATCTCTGTTATTTATTCGTTGGGTTGAAACATCAAAAGAATCTTTCAGCAATGAAGAAAAAAAAAAGGAAAACCCTGAATTGTAGAATTGTAAACCAATATAAACAAAATTGTCCAAGATTTACTCTGGGGTTTCACCGGAATTTTCAGTCTTCAGTTAATCAAATATGTCAGCCTCAAGCGAGTGTTTCATATCACCATGGTTTCTATTACGTTGGCTAAAGCAAGTGTCTTGATGTCTTGTCTAATCTAGCGTGGACGTTTCTGTTCATGAAAGCGAATTAATAATCATATGTGTACGGCTGCTGTGACGTTGAAAGCATTTGGGGACATTTCGAGATTATTCCTTTTTGAAAAAAAAAAGAAGACTTATGAGAGAGAGAAAGAGAGAGAGAGAGAGAGAGAGGGGGAGAAAGAGAGGGGGATATTTATATATTCAAAAGAGATAGAATGTTTGTATTTATGCGAGAGAGAAAGAGAATGTTTATCTGCACGAGAAAGAAAACGTTTATGTGTACGATAGAGAAAGTTTATAAGAGCAAGAGAGATAGAGAGATAGAGATAGAGAGGGTTTGTTCATATGGATGAGAGTGAGAGAGATTAATATTAACTTCTTAAGTGGCGTAGATGGATACTTCATCAAGTTTATTGCTTTAATGACATCTTTAGTACTGCGTCTATAATATATATATATATATATATATATATATATATATTTTTTTTTTTTTTTCTTTTCAGCAAACGAACGACAGGAAGTTAAAACAACACAATCGTGGCTCTCCTGCATGAAAAGATGACAAAACAAGAAAGTTTGTAAAGTTTTTCATTCAATTTGAAAACAGCCTCGGCTAGCAGTGCCAAACATCATGAGAAAAAATTGAATGAGGTAATACTTCCAATAAACAATATCTCTCTTATAATATTTAATGAGTTCATGATGTTTTATTTTATAATTAGAAACAGTCAACAAAAACTGTCACCAAAAATGTCAAGATTTCTTCAGTTTTTTTAGTTGATGTCGCTGGTTTCTGGCTGGCTACGTATATATGTCACATGTATAGGCTACACCTATGGAGCTAGAGGGATGAAACTTTCAAAATTCATTCATTGTGTCCAGAAAAGAATTTGAAAAAAATATCCACAAATGAATTGGTGTTTAGTGTGAGGGAAATTCAATTGGCAATGAAAGTTTATGCTAAATTGATACCCTAGTCTGTGCCTGGTAGCATTCAGTTTCTGTTGGCGGTTTCTGTTGGGAAACAGACCATTTCGTAGTGACAAAATTTTCAAGATCTTCCATCTAAACTTTGAAAATTCGGAACTTTCACAGTGATCACCCACCCCCAAAAGACGTGCGAAGTGAGTTATTCATTGATCACCCCTTTTTCCAATCTCCAATTGTCATTCCAAACACTGACAAGAGACATTGATCACATGGCGGTTTCTGTTGAGAAACTAACCATTTCGTAGTTACAAAATTTTCAAGATCTTCCATCTAAACTTTGCGAGTCGTTATGTACGTGCTTAGTCTCCTACAATCGAGTTGATTATTTTTGTTTGTCACAAAAATGACAATGACCACATTGAAAACCAGTGACATCATGAGAACACAGTTAAGAGCTGCGTACGCAAAAAACTCATGATAAATTAATTCCCTCAACTCAGGCCGACTTGTTTTATAAAGGAGACTACTAGTAAAGGAGTTGAAATGGGACATTTAGTTTTGATATAAGATTGTATGGGCAAATGGATTCTGTCTTATTTACCTTTCAGATTTTAATGAAGAAAGAGAGTATGACCCTAACGCTGCCAAGATTGATTTTTTTGTTTATGCCAACGATTAGACTTGTTAATGCAGATAGCGCAAATTAACTTAAGAAATTAAGTTCCTCGTCATGGAGCATTAGTTATCGAAAAGGTCTCGTAAAAAATGAACCATTGTAGTGAGGATACTAAACGCTTGTTGCCTAGTTCCGTATCAAGGTATGTTCTATAAAGAAGTATCTTTCACTTTCAGAATCGAATAATCCGTGATAATTTCCGATATCTCCATGTTTTGTGGCACAGATTTTAACACATGACCATTAATCTACTTGAGGACATTTGCCAGTTTCTTTTCTTTTTTTCCCACCCAGGACAACGAATCCCCACCCTGAAATATTGAGAAAAGAAGGAATCAAGTAGAAAATCACCTTAACCTTCAAACCTTCGGCAGAGAAAGCTCAACCTTCAAGAACGAGAAAATCCCATTAGTCCTAATAAGGAGAGAATACAAACAATGCATCCTCTCGATAGTCAACTATGGAGCTCCCAACAAACCACGTGCGTAACTGATGCCGGCAGAATACAAAATCAAGATACGAACTAGACAATTTCGGGAAGTATTGGCTGAGTGGCGCCCATGATAGATTGGTCTGGTGAATCCTGTGGAAGGTCCATGTCCAAAGACGGACAATTAAAAACTGATGATGATGGCAAGTGTTGACCTACTGAGTTAAAAAATTCCGGGTTTAGTTGAATTCGTCCACTTAGTTGTTGATGTAACTTCCGAGTCAGGTCGAGACCTATGACTTAATTCCTTAGTTATTCATGATCATACCATTGGCAGGATGCAAGTCAATCTTAGGGATACCCTAACCATTATTGCACAGCTTACAGCTCATTAGCTGCAGACCACACGGGGGAAATTTGCTGAAATAAAAAGTGTTCAACACTATTCGCAAACAGGAATCGAACACGTAATCTTCTGCATGTGAAGCAAACTTGCTAACCATACACTATCCAAACGGACTCACAACGTAAATTCAACTCACAGACCTCCCACAAGGTACAATAAGAATATCTTAACAATCTATAAACAGTGAATAACTGCGAAAATCATTCTATTGCAACAAGATCTGTGACTGTTTTGAAGGGAATCGAAGAAGTGATCACATGCAGGTCAGCGACGACAGAAATCGATGTTCAAAGATGAAGACCTATGTCGTGTTTACAATCAGCAGCGTGGGACACCTGCCAGATTAAAGTAGAGGTGTGAGCAGGGATTCTGTTGGTGTAACTCATTTTTACACAAGAACGTTCCTGACAGGGAAAAAACTGATTCAATCAATTGATCACATCTTGGATGGAGACACGATTATATATTTTACAGACACAAATCAATACGCACGAAGCACAATTATTGAGATTCAACTACTGAATAGAAGTTTTTAAAAGATGCGCTTCAAAGCTCATATGTATTCAGTTTTGTCCATTCAAATAGGGATATATATATATATATATATACTATAAATTCGATATATATATAACGCATATAATACACACACACGGACGCACACACACACGGATACACGCATTCACATGCGCGCGCACACACACACATATACATAAAAGATGACACTCGATAGCCACTTCATATTTACTATTCAGTAAATTTGTCTCATTATTAAATGGGAAAAGTGAAGTGATTATCAAGAGTCGACACCACTTACACTTTCTACTTAAACACGTAATATAACTTATCCAAGCTATCGTACATGCTAAGAAATAAATTGGGCTGAATTACGCACCTAATACTAATTTCACTTTGACATCCCTATTTCAAGGAGTAATAAACACATCAAATTCACCGTACAACAACTAATTATCAGACCACCTACATACATGAATATTAATCACATAATATGACAACATATTATAGCCACAGAATTAAGAATGCCCCATAGGTATTATAACTAGAGATGTGTATAGATACACGCCCTCTATTCAAGTCTATCAAAATCGATTACCTTAGTTACCTAATAATTATACCCACACCAACTATATAAACAATTTAACCTTTGAGGATGGATCACACTAATTTTCATAACAATCGTAGACGTATAGAACTTAACCCACTGACGATTTGTTGGGTAAGAACAACAAACAACTAAAACCGTGTAAGGGCGGACCCTAAAACTAATGGATTGCAAACCTTAATATAATCTATCTTCTGTGACTAATTCCCCTCCCCGTCAAGTAAGTAGCCACCACTTAACCGACAGATCACCAACAAGACAGATGAGAAGCATCAGCGACACTCTAATACAATCAACGTAATTTATGATGACAAGCCGTAGCCATAAAGATAACAACTTTACTTCACTTACGGGAGATATATAAAGACTCAAATGAAGAAGAGTTAATGATCAAAAGCCACAAAAATTCCCAAGAGATGGATTAACCATCATCATCATCATCATCATCATCATTCTTTTATAGTTTGTTGATGGACATAGATTTTCTCCAGGATTCACCACATCTCTTTGATATGGACGTCGTTGAGCCAATATTTTCTAAACCTGTCCTTTTCGTCTCTCCTTCTCATATTAACCGGTCTCATTTCTGCATTTGATCTCTGGGGATCCACGTTGTTAATAGCGATGTCAAGCGGTTGACTGCCATACTTGCAAGATGACCAGCCCATTACCTTATTAGCTTTGTATTGATTTTTAACATGTCTCAGACACCTTCCTAGTCCTTGATATACACGGCTGTCTTGCAGTCTCTCCATGTGATGGTGAGCATGATCCTCTCATATACACGTTGCATGGTTCTCAGTTTGCGGGCTAATCTCTCGATAAGGTTCCATGTACCAACTTCATAGGTGACTATCGGGAGAATGCATTTATTGAACATTCCTCTTTTTAGGACAAATGGGATTTTTTGTTCTTGAAAGTTGAGATTGCTTTGCCAAAGGCTTGCCATCCTAGAGTGAGTTTTCGCTTTATTTCTTCTTTTGGGGATTCCATGAATATTCGTTGTCCGAAATATATGTAGTGGTGCACTTTGTCCAGCTTTGCATTTCCGATTTTGATTGCTGTGCGTTTATTTCTGACATGCTCATTGTAGTCGACCTTTTTTTACTCAAGTTCAAACGGAGGTCAACTTTCTTGCTTTCTTTGTTCAGTTAGTCTAGCATTAGTTGAAGGTCTTGGAGGTTCTCTGCAAAAAGGACGAAGTCGTCTGCAAATCATAGGTTACTTAGGTATTTGCTATTTATTCTAATTCTTTTGTTTCCCCTAGTACATATAAAGCCCACAAACCAATGATATAAAGAAATTAATATTCTCAAAATATAATATATAAGATAAAATAATAAAATGGAATCAAAAAATGAAGAATTTAAAATACAATGAACAGAATCAAACAAAAACGAAAAAGAGGAGTATAAATTGAAAAAAAACGATTTTGTATCCAAGAATATCAATGGGAAAATACATAACCCCTCATACTTCATCCCCGTCCAATATATGTAAACATCTCCCCATTAACTGCTTGACAACACCTCTTTACCATTTCCTTCCAGACCCCTCCCTTCACTGCCCTTTCATATCTCAGACAAGCCCGATACTTACTGGCGCAAATACTCACAACCCCTGGCCTTTCCGCTCACAGAAGCTGCTTATATAAGACCTGACTTGACTCTCACCTACATAGATACAAACACCTCCCTTCTCTCCTACCAAACAACCAACACCATAGAAATATGCGGGTCAAGTTCAAAGATACCTCATCTTTTCCTACACAGTCACAGAAGATGACGTGAACTGCTGGTTAGTTATACTTTTCTTTTTTTTTTCACAATCGTAAGACTAATTCTTGGAATGGAGATGAATTATCGTAGATATTTTTTTATAATTACTTATGGTTTCTATTACCGGTACATTTGTGAATAAATTTTCGACGTCCAGGGAGGCAAGAATTTCATTGTTGTTCTTTGTGAAAGCGGGACTTAGATTAGTTCATTAGTAGAATTTACGCTGTATTCGTTTAGTAGTTATGGTGAGATTAGTTAATTGGTGATTTTAGATTGTTTTTAAATTGTAGTGAGGAAATTGGGTTGATGTAAATCTACGTCCCAATGGAGATACTCACGTGTATATAATTTGATAATTTTTTTCAAAGTGTCATGGAGTCAATTTAAGCGTTGTTAGCAGTAGTATTTGTTGATTTCGGTTTTTGATTGATTAGTAAGATTTATTATTTGCTTTTGTAAATTTTGTACGTTCGTTGAGAATTTGGGGTTATATGTTATAGTAATCAGATTTGTTCAGAACGTCAAAGGTGTTCATTCGTCAGCATTTTTATCATTATCTCGGGATGATTGTGAAATTCTCAAGAGGTTGTTAGATAGGAGTGTACTTTTTTGTTGTCATTGTTGAATATGTTATGGATTCAGCTTTGAGGAGATCATTGATTGGGGATAAGTGGTTATTTGCTTTTCTTCTTGTATTTTTAGAATGTCTTGGTGGAGAGAATCCCAATTTCTGTTTTTTATTGGTTTGTGTTAAATTTGTTAAAGAGATGGCAGTTTGGTCTTAGATTGAGTAAGTACTTTTGCTTATCTGTCGGCAGTTGATCGAATAGGATGATGAAAGTATCAGTGGAGTTTGGTATGTTTATCGTGCCTTTGTTTAGGTTATTTAGTTCTGTTTCTGGATGACTTTTTTTGGGAGCGTTTTTGGTTGTTTTGTGTTATGACATATAATCGGTTTCAACTGTAATGATGTTGAGGGCTTTAAGCAGTCGTTGTTTTTTTAAATCTACAACTTATGTTTTTTTTTTTCAACTTCCTTTAAATTGGTTACCTATCGTTTCAAATGGTTACAACAGGATTCCTGGATACTGATATCATAGTAATCTGCAGTGTTGTATAATTAGAATATAGTGCATTAAGACAGTACTTCTCCTTTTATATTGATTTTATCAAACTGTATCGACATTTCTGGTCAGTTAGACATTATTGTAAGCTCATCTAATTTTCAGATGTTGTTTTCCATAGCCGGTCCGAGGGACTGTAAAGATTTTCAAAAATTTCATTTGGTTATCGTTGTATTTTCAACCATTGCGGGTCTTCCTAGAGGTTCGTTTTGTGTTAGTCCCAGTTTTCAAATTTTGACTATATTTATAATTTTGTGTTATCTACGCCATTTCCGTTTGTTGTGAAATGTGGTTGAATTTGATCCATTTATGAATGTCATAACTTTGAGTTGTCATTCGATATACGTATTGCTGTATTATGGTTTGTAAGCATCCTAAAACGTTGGCACCAATTTCAAAAGAGATTTTGTTTATTTGTTGTTATTTGGATTCAATTAGAATTGCTTCCATTATACATACATATAATATAGTAATGATTCACTACACAAACATGCTTACGTTTCTGCCCTGTTTTGGGAAGAAGCTTTAACAGGGCAGACACATAAACGTGTATATGTAGCGAATCCTTACTCAAATATGTTTTAATCTGTATCCTTAAAAGGAGAAGAAATCAAACGAAGAATCACTCCAGGATGGCAAGCTTTTGGCAGAGCAAACTAAACCTTCAAAAACAAGAAGATCCAATTAATCCTAAAAAGAAAGGTATACAACCGATGGATCCTCTCGATAGTCAGTTATGGAACTGAAACATGGAACCTGACCAAGAAACAAACCCGCTAACTGAAAACCATGCAACGTGCACATGAAAGAATTATGCTCAACCACACATGGAGAGGCCAAAAGACAGTACAATATATCTGGGAGATGACTGGAGTCCAAGTCATCATAGAATTCATTTGGATTCTCAAATGGTAATGGGCTGGCGATGTTGTAAGACGGACAGACAACCGATGGACATTAAGATTCACAACACGGATCCCCAGAGATCACATGCGCACCCGAGGCCGGCAGAGTATTAGTTGAAAAGAAAAACTAGGTAAATTCAAAGAGTACTGGCTCCGTGATAGAGAGATGT
>OY735200.1:73961710-74149210 GCA_963457665.1 Thysanoteuthis rhombus
GATTTTGAATGCTGATTTGCAAGGCAGGTAAGTTGACCATCTCTACTTAGAAGATTAAAGCAGTACAACCGAAGTCCATTTCTCAGATTTATCCTTGTAGCTAAATTGAACTTAGTAGATATCAATAAAGACTCGCCATCGCAGTCTTGAACGACCGCAATGCCAATATTTGAAGTCATGTAAATAAATCCACCTCCAAGATAAAATCAATTCATGACATCACTGACCTTTTCCACTGAAAAATATCCAAAATAGAGAGAAAAAATACGGATAGATTCCAGAGAATCTAAGTGTTATTGACAAAACCTTCAAAATAAGGCAAAAAAGCAAAAGTCAAAAGAGCTTTTTCCCCCTAATCAGAAAGAATCTTTTTGAGAAGACATTTCGTGAACTGATACCAATTTTCAACTCCATTGACAGATTGATACGGCCAGGAGTGCTGAATCTCTCCAATACATGAATAAACGCACGAATAAACACACGGAAATATTTAAAAAAGATAGAACCCTTCATTACTTTTGATGGATACTGTTGTTCAATATTTAAAAGAAGAGCCCCTAGATTAGGAAAAAAAGACTTGATTATTGGGGGCACATCGAAGAAATAAAAGATGAGGTCAAACTCCAGTCCAAGAAACTGTTAAGTTTGTATTTCCCCGTGAAAAGAACAATCCTCTCCAAATTACGGGGAACAAACACTGTTTGTCTACCATGTCACGTTAAAACGAACCTATGAATGAATTGATATTTCTCTTCAACGATTTGTTATCATGCCTGGCAGTCGACTATCTTATCAACTGAGCTAAACTGACAAGACTTAAATAATTACGAATACCGTCATTATGAATACAATACAAAAGTTGTAGCAAATATCTCCAGTCGGAATAGTTGGAGTAGGGACTGATTCTGCGGCAAGCAGGCTTGTTCAAAACCGTATATCATATTCATTTCCCTTCAAATTCTCTGCATAGGAAAAAAAAGGAACACACACACACATATATATATATCATCATCAGCCACCATAAATCTAGTGATGGACAAGGGCCTTCCCAAGCACCTTCCATATATGTATGTATGTATGCATGTCTTAGATATATGTGAGAGGTGTCTGTCCGTCAGTTTTCCCGCCACGCAACAAAAAGTACATAAACATGAGTTCAGCCCAATCAAATTTGGTATGCTTACTCAATGGTCATGGTAGGGCATTTTTATAACAAATGTTTTCTGAAAGGGTTATAGAAGAGCATTCTATTTACAATATAGCTATAATACCTACGTGGGACCTATTTTCCGCTAATATACGTCTTCTCATCTTATATGTTTATGTATTCTCTAAAGGGTGTACAGTGAAAGGAAAACACTCTTTAAGGAACCAAAATTGAAGGGAGACTTAATCCCCTCTGTAAAGTGTTGAAGAAACGGAGGACTTCTTTTAAGGTGTCAAAATTGAAAAGAAACCTTTCCCCTTCGTAAGTAGTCAACAATGAAAGGACACCTATTCAGGTGGTTAAAGGTGAAGGGGGCTCTTTTTGAGGGGTCAAATTAGAGGGAGACTTTTCCATCGTGTAAAGCCGTGTACTAGCCGAATAATCCATCAGTTAGACTGATATTCAGTTAATATGAAACAAAAAAAATATTAATATATAGTTCCATTGGCTCGAATTGATCAAAATCGTACTGTAAATGGGACATGGAACTCATTGTACAACGAATTGAAAAAAAAACTTTTTGTAACATTAAAAAAATACTTTTTTTTCTCAAAACTGACAAATATTTAGAAGAATTTTCGTGACATATCACTTAGTGTTGTTAGCCTTATGTCATAATCTAACTGTAACTAAACATTAATCCCAGTCTCACAAAAAATATGCAGGATATTGATTAATTCGTAAACTGTTTATAATGGAAAATAACCAGAATGTATCCAAAACGAAATTTGTCTTCATGAAATTATTGAAATAGCATTGATTTATTTAGTAAGCACAAGTAGGTGTTAATGTTTGTATAGAGATGAAAAAATACTCTGGTCACATAATTATTTTTAATATTTATGCAAACTTCATCAATATTCATGGCCATAAGTCTAGGAATGAATTTTAAAAGTGCAGTAAAAGACACTAACCCCAAATAGTTTTTTTTCACATTCTATCCCAAAGCTATGACAGAAATTGCATCCCTGATCTGTACTATATATATATATATATATATATATATATATATATATATATATATATATATATATATAGTACGGATCAGGGATGCAATATAATATGACTTAATTCAATATCTGATATATCACTGGTTTATATCAATAACTGCTCAATACATTCAGCTTTGAATATTAAGTTTGTTTATAATGGAATGAGGATTTGCATCACGAAATCGTTTATGTTTTTTACCCTGTTTGGGCTTCTTCAGGCAAAGAAGCCTTCGTAGAGAAACATAACATAAAAAACATAAATGGGTTTGTGTAGCAAATATTCATTCCACTATATATCTATCTATCTGTGTGTGTGTTTAGGTAAGTATTGCACAGTTTTGAGCATATATATATATATATATATGTGTGTGTGTGTGTGTGTGTGTGTGTGTGTGTGTGTGTGTGTGTGTGTGAGAGAGAGAGTGTGCGTGCATGCGTGCATGCGTGCGTGTGTGCGTGCATGTGTTTATGTATATAATCGAGAGAATAATAATTATATCTTTAAAAATAGATACTGGAACCCAAACCCCTCATCACATCAGTTAATGAAGCAAATTACCTGAGAAGGAATACAAAAATAGACTTGGCTTGATAAAGATGCCAACTTATCGAAAATTGTAAATGACTGGTATTTGACCATGGTTGGATGCACAAAGCAGAAACTATCGAAGAAAATACAAAAAGTAACATATCATGAGATGTTGGAATTCAAATTGATCATGCAAACGTGACCATCAACTTGAACAAAAACAATAATCTTTCAAATCGAGGGTGTTGCGATCTCAACAGACCTTGAAGTATGACTGAAAGAGAAACTGACAGAGAATTAAATACCTGAACTTTGTTATAGAAGTGTAAAAAAATGTGGAACATAAGGGTGACAACTGTACACATCACTTCCAAAACATTTGAAAGTGATTGTTATTCAGTTTCACTATTGAACTTATCGAGCCTTTCCATGCCAGAATGTGTAAATTCCCAATGAACAGTCACAGATTACCTTATATTTCTTGGCTTGTGATAGAGGGTTTTTAACTGTTACGAAAATTGACAATCCTGTGAATGGCAAAAGGTTTTTCATTCAGACCCAATATGAATCGCTTCATTACGTTCATACGAAATATAGAAGAGAGAGAGAGAGAGAGAGAGAGTTGAGAAAAAGAATATATATTTTTGAGTCACATTACGTCATATTATTCCTCATATCAGATCACTTCCCCTAATGAAAAAATAGAAAGTACAAGAAATAAATAAAGCAAGCTATACTGATATAAACTCTCACTCCCTTTCTCTCTCCCCCCTCTCTCTCTCTATATATATATATATAAATCTATCTATATATATATATATATATATATATATATATATATAACTTTTTCATTCCACAAATAATTATATTGCATTTCGGGATATATTTCAACTTCTTTTTTTAATCTATGATAATTTATTTTTATTTTGGACGTTCTTAACAAGGATTACCTTGAACTTTGGAAAATTGAAACTGTTTTATCATAGAAACAAAAGTTGATAAATGTTGCCAAATGCTGCCAGAAATCATGAATACAACATTGCAGGTTTTTAACAGTCTGACAATTTTCTAAGGATATAACGTAACACATGATTGTACCTGTACTTACACCTATTTTAAAAGGCTGCCAACAACTGATACTCCATGTCCCTGACTGAGACTCATTAAGTGGTAAGTGAATCGGTAGTGATCAAATAAAACACCACTTTTGGTTCAGTGGTT
This sequence comes from Thysanoteuthis rhombus, assembly GCA_963457665.1. NCBI lineage: Eukaryota > Metazoa > Mollusca > Cephalopoda > Oegopsida > Thysanoteuthidae > Thysanoteuthis > Thysanoteuthis major. The sequence goes on from OY735200.1 coordinate 73,965,660, forward strand.
CAAATAAACAGTTTCATAGTTCAAATAAACGAACGGAATAATTACAAACATACTTAGTTTTGATTTTTCTTGGTATGAATCAAATAAATGAATGTCCATATGAATAACCAAAATATGCAGTACAATGTTATTTCAGATCTCACATTAAGTAACTGGAATTCACAAAAATATGTATGATTAATCTTGAGTTTAAATCGTTCTTAATTGGTACACTTGACTGATTATGTGATATTTCCTTTTTAACAAAATAATGGATAACCATTTTAAAGAAAATTAATCAATCTGTATAAACTAACACGTGATCTATGTTGATCAACAGAAAATGGGAAAGAGGGTTGATCAATGAATTAATTACTTCTCTCGCCTTTTGTTGAATAATGATCACAAAAAAGTTCAAATTAAATAGAAAAAAAACAAGCGTAAATGATGTCAGACACAAACTGAGGGACCAAGTTAGCATAAACTTATATTGTAAATTAAACCTGCCAGTAGAACCTATTTAGGTTGGGGAATTTTCAAAATGACATAATGAGGAGTGAATGATCATATTTCCACCCTCTGGCTCATAGTTGCAGCCTGTACATCTGATACATACATAGATAGCTAGCCATACAGACACACAGGCTGACGAACTAACTTGAGACTTGATGAGAAAAAAGATATTGACAGTTTTGGTTGACAGTTTCTAACAGGCATATTGGAATTAACAAGAGTGCACATCCTTTGAGGATTAAAAGATACTTAATCAAATCAGACTTTTAAAGTCTCTCTGAAAATACCGGTAACGGTGATGTATAAATGGATTTGATAGTCAGATCATACAATTGTGTTGTCCATGGCTATTCAGGATTTCATGAGTCGTGACCGACACTGACTCTAATTTCATCCCTTGAAGGTGAAGTTCCCTTGGATGCGTTTAGATATCGATGGATAATCATTTCTGTAATCATTACAGTTTTGTGAAAAAAATGAAGAAGAGGATATTTCTTTGAAGGATCAAATCAAGGTTGAATGGTACAGAAATCAATGATTGAGGAAATACGTGACGGAATCACATGAAAGAAACATGAAGTGTGTGTGTATGAGGAGGGAGAGAGAAAGAAAGAGAGAGAGGGAGAGAGACCGACAGACAGACAGTAAATGAGACAGGAGAGAGGGATGGGGGAAGGAAGTGATGAAAAAGTGCACGTCTGGAAAGAAGAGAGGAGAAAGATAAGGATAAGCTCCACCAAAAGTGGAAATTGAACTTCTACTACAGTTCGGTTTCCACTACCAAGGCTTACCTTGGGGATAGGACACACAATACGCTCTCGCTTGAATATAGAGCACATCACTATTATAATAGTTGATACTAGTCTGTCTGACTGGCTGTTCGTCGGTCAGCTTTATACATTATGTATATCTATATACATCTTAGATAACACGTATCCAAGTGTGCATGCACACCTAGTCGGTATATGTATCAATCTACATTCTCTTCATCATTTATTTACATAGTTGCTTCTCTGTTTACTTGCTGGTCGTTTTTACCTATGTGCATACAATATTGATTAGTTGACCCAGAATTCATACCCACTTTGAACTATCGAATGGATGAGAATAACTACTATTTTCTTTTCTTCTAAACTTGGTGCTGTAGACGGCCATTATCTCATTTTATCGGTTCCAGCATCTGTTATATTGAAGTTCAGGTGAAATATTTTCTGTTAATACACTCGCGTTTATTACCCGGATTATCGCTTTACGATGTACGCAAACATAAGAAAAATAGCAGTATTTCACATAAATGAATCACCGTTGCCCGCACGTGTACCAGAACTAATTATATAAAAAATATATATGTGTCTGAAATTATCTTTAATGAATAGATCTTTTATCTAAAATACTGTTCCAGTACTGTCTGTTATAGGATATATGTTTACGTTTACGTGTTTATTTGTACATAAATTAACACAGGTATGACCATGCATTGACGTAACATCTATATTTTCCGACACAGCATTCGTATACACACGTGTGCGTGCGTGTGTGTGTGTGTGCGTATGTAGAGGCCCTTACTTGTTAGTGTGTAATTGTCGGTGCATTCCCTTATTTTCTTCAAAGTCATATCGACTACAACTCATTCTATTCACTCAATAACTACTATTTGTGTATTCCCTGTCGTTACTTCGTTTGTCACTCATTATTGATAGACGCCAATTAAGAAGTGGAGATTTTTTTCTGCTCATGAAATCTCAACTAGGCGCCATGAACAAAAAGACAGTTTCTCTTTCTCTTTTCGCAATTTTACTTTCACTTTTTGGTTGCTTCTTCCATCCTTCTGCTACAGCTTTCTTCCGTTGCTCTCGCACACAACTATTTCCGCCAACTGCAACCACTACTAACAAACATCAGCCATCCTTAATTTACAGTCCGTATTGCCGACAATTTTTTCCGCGTTAAATCGATCCCAAAAAAGCGTAATAAAAATCCCGACCAAAACACGCTAAAAAAATATCTTTAGCCTTTTCATGACCATTTTGATAGCTAAAAATAGCTAGAATTGTCTGAAATGGCTATAAATTAGCTCCGAAATTGCCCGAAATTACTGGTAAATTGCACTATACATTGGCTAAAAATAGCTGTAAATGTTGATTTCTCTCGTTGCTGAAACAAGAAACGCAATAAATTTAGCGTGAAAACCGCTAAAATGGCCAAACTGTTTACAATCATTCTCCAACAGCGCTTATATGTTTCCTTTTTTATTTCAACACCTTGTTATCGCTGGTTAGGTACACGCAATCGACATTCATTATATATGCTTGCGTAACCCGGTTCTCTACCCTCAAATCATTGTTCTGTTGTTTTTTCCTCTGATACATATTTTTTCAACAATTAAGACGGAAACATGTAAACCAATTATCTCGTTATTAGCAACTTAATCTTTCCTCACTCGATATCCTCTCAATTCATAGCAACTGCTATTCCCAACTGTTTACGGTTGTGTTCGTCTGTGTCTACAGTCAATCAAAACTGTGAACATACATATAGACATGTACACATATTTTCATATGAATGTATGTCTCACTCTATATACAATGCACTTATACACACATTCCAGTATATATATATATATATATATATATATATATATATATATATATATATATATATATATATGTATGTATATTGCATTTTTCCCTTCACCTTCCAGTTGTCATTTTCATCTATATATGTATATATATATATATATATATATATATATATATATATATATATATATATATAGATAGATAGATAGATAGATAGATAGATATACATATACATATATATATATATATATATATATATATATATATATGTATATATATATATATATATATATATATATACATATACATATATATATATATATATATATATATATATATATATATATATATATATATATATAGATATAGGGTTGTCATTTTACATGATTATATTATCAAATATAATAAATATTATTGAAATCTAGAGAAAAGACACACCTATTTTTTTGGAGGGGGATGCAATAAAATACACAGAAAATATTGAAAAGCATGAAAAATTAATGATTAAAGAAATTAGTGAATATCAAATTAAAATATAAAAGAAATCAAAATTTCCCCCAAATACATTCCGATGGATATGTCACGCGAAATCAGGCAAAAATCTTCCAAAAGATAGACACGCTCATTAAAATGCGACTCGTGAAATCGACACATTAAATGATATAATTCAAATTACACTCACTCGATATCTCAGATGATTCCTATAACTGAGGTTTTTGGATTCCATTCATCATTGGCAAATTGCTATTCTTTACTAAAGTCAATCATTGTCTTCTCTCATTCTCTTGTTTATCTTTTAATGATGTTGGCTCTGTCTGCAGCTATTTGTCCTCTCATGGAGCGATCCTTCATGACTCCGTCTCCAAGCTCCGTTCTAGTTGCACTGCTGGATAAATTCCAATTTCTCTCCACAGATCAGAAGCTTGGTATTTGTTCTCTCCATGTTCTTTCTTTCCCGTTACACTTTCATTACCACTCCCTCTTCTTTTCTCCTACCTTCTTCGTCTCTTCTCTTGTTCTTCTATCATCATCTCGGTCACACTCTCATATGGATGCACTCTCTGACCTCTCCCCTCCTCGCCAACCTCCCTCTCTTTCTTTCTCTCTCTCTCTCTATATCTCTCTCTCTCTGTCTCCTATCATTCACTGAACACTTTATTCTGTCGCCTCTTATTACTAACCATTGTAGACAGGGAACGATCATTACACGCAACGATATATGCATGCAACTGCACGTTTTAGTGTACTGTATATAGATCAGGTACTATGTCATGATTTTTGGAAGATTGTGTCGCGCCAATTCCAGAACCGAAATTTTTGGGGAACATCATTCTTCAGACCTTGACATTTGCTTGTGCTGTGAATTCGTTACCCAACTGACCACAGAATCACACTTATGAATGTACAGAGGAATACTTTAGGAATCAGAACTATAGTTATATATTTCCAAATTTTTTGCCAATGTAACTTGAAGAATTAAAAAAAAAATACGTCTACGAATCCAAGTGTACGTATGAGTGGTCAAATATTGCTTATAAATCATGATACGAACAATTTAACAGTTTTGCTGAGTTGTTGCATGTATACACACACACACACACACACACACATATATATATGTGTGTGTGTGTGTGTTTTTGTAAGTACGTATGTATAGTCGATTTTACCAACACAGATTACAAATACCAGAATGAGTCAAGCAGAAATTAGCAACCCATGTAAAAGACTTATTAATGGCAAAGGTTTCCCTCTGAGAAACATCTTTATCCCAAGAGACCAGATCAAACGTACAATCCTTTGGTGGACTATGCTATATGTTCATCCATAAATGTGAGTAAAAATATGTGCATAAAACAAACTTACGTTGTGTGTGTATGCGTCATTATGCATAAGTATATTAGTAGAATTCATCGTGAAATTTGTGAGGAAAATAATGTTTTAGCGTTTATATTATTTCGGTACGTATATATATATATATATATATATATATATATATATATATATATATATATATGCATGATCTCGAAGTGTGTTTTATATATATATATATGTATATATATATATATACATATATATATATACATATATATATATATGTATATATATATAACTCTATTTTAAATGATCCGTTATTACGCAATGAATACATCATTTGGCCTAGACAACTTAAATTGAATAAACATTTTTTGTTTCAATGCAGATAATTCTGATATTAAGAGACAGATATATAATCCGATCGAAATAATCATAAATCGCGTTACATAATTTTGAAAGTATGTTTTAAATGATTTCCTGTGAATGTATTATTTGGCCAAGTCAACGTAATTTGAAAAAAAATCAAGAAAAATGGGGATGCTGCAGGAATCGAACCAGCAACCAATAAGATAACCGTATTAACGTAGGGTTCCCCTTACCATTAAGCTTAAGTGCCACCGGTAATCATTTGTGAATAATACGCACTTCCTTTTTAGATTTTTCATCCTGCGTATTCTATGTTGACGGCGTAGTAGATGTCTCAGTCATCTCCGTTCTGGTCATTTTGTCCTTGTCTCCCAGGGCCTTTGCTTTATTACATTTTCTGAAGGACTTCTCCACGCTAGTTTCACTGATTCTCTGTTAGACTTTCAGTATCAATTTACACGCAAGAGTAAGCTCTAGTCGATAAATGTGCCCTGTCGGAGTGATAAGATCGTGCGCCTGTATCGAGTCACTGGTTCCACTTGCTGCAAACACTCAACTCGAACGGCTTGTTAATGCTGACGTCAAGCATTGGTCATCCCACAGGGAATTATCAGTTTTTCTCAATTTCAGTTAACGTTTTACTCCTAGCTGCCCATGGCATCCTTACACATAGAGCACGTGTGAGGATGGCTGTTTCAGCATGCCGCGTAAACATCCCCAAAACAATCATCTTAGAATCAAACAAACCCTTTTCGTGTACACGAATCTCTTTCTTTCGGAAATGTATCATTGTGTAAAGTCTTTCTCTAGAAGACAACGTGACTACTAACATAAGTGTGAATCGTTTTTTTTCGTTGCCATTGATCTTGATATTGACTGGCCCTTGGAATCAGCAGAAATAAATCAAAGCCGAGACCATTTGAAGCTATTGTGCATAGGGGAAGAGAAAGCTTAGCTTGGTTTAATCTGCATTTATAATGACGGATCCTACTCCATGATTTCTCGTCATCTGATGACGATATACTGGAACTCCAATGACTTGTTTCCGAAATCTGCCCGCAATTCCTGTGCTATGTAGATCCCGTGACGAACTGACAATTCATGTTTCCGTGTCTGACTCCATTCAAAACTGGCCATGAAGTCTTCAGGTGTCTATCTTAACTTCTTTGCAATATCCAGCCCCTTGAGATGTACATCAGTGTTGATTCCAATGCTGGTCATTTTGCATTCCTTTCCAATTTATGAATTCCTGATGTCTGTATTTTTGAACTTCAAGATGGGTCAGGGGTTGAACGTGTTTAGCGCCAGAGTAGCGTACTGAACTCCCCCAAATAAAAGAACTCAGGCTGCTTTGTTGCCATTTTTGTTTGCATATGTGAAAGCCTTCACTTTTTCTATACAAGTGTAAAATGTTTGTTTAACGCCATGGTCGAGAGAGTAGATAGGGAGTTCAGTTTAAAACAAGCAAACGGCGCCTGACTTTGTCTAGCAGGGGGAGGTCATTAGTGATGAGGTGTCGTGGGTGACTGCAAATAAACCGACAAAAGATCAATTTTTTATAGGCTACATGCAGATGTAGCGGTAGTAACCACTTCCGGTTTACGCAGCTGCACAGAAATACCCACTAAGCACTGGAATGTGTGCTTCTTCAGAATTTTGGTCCACAAATCAAAACAATTGTTGCTTGGACGATGTAACACAACACTTCAAATGCACATGCCTAATGTGACAATATGGGTATTTTATTTGAGTTATTTCAACATATCTGTGTGGAATGTGACAGTATCTTATACTATATATACGTGAGTGTGTGTCAACATGTGCTCTGATATGTATATGCTAGGTACTAACGTTATGTTCGTATGTTCCCACAAATATGTCAAGCCATGATTTATTGTTTAGGTGTTAGTGCGAGTGTATGATTTTAACTTTGTATATCCTCCTGTTCATTGCTTGTAGAGATGAACGTGCTAATAGTTCGAAGGTTTTGTAACTACATAGATTCCAACGCAACTGTTCCTCTACCAATTCTGCTAAACCTTCAGAGGGCATTTTTTCTAACCTAAATCTAACTAACCGACTGCAGAACCTCTCACTAGCCGAATGCTCCACGTTTTTCCTAGCCAAGTCTGACGCTAGGGAGTCATTGTCCACCATCATCATGGCCGAGACTGACTGAGCCTTATCTTAAACGAGTTACTTGCATTATGAATGGAAGCAACTCATATTATTCTCAGCTCGCTGCTCATCTCCTGTAACATCAACCACTAATTCCCACTTTAGTTTTTCTAATGGATTCTGAGAATCACACATGTGCAGCAAAGACGTGTTTAATTTCTAATTACCAGACAGGCTCTGTGCACTGTCTTATCGTTTTGTGGTCCTAGAGACCTACCAAGTGTAACACTGATTTGTTTAAAAAGTCTGCCTCTTCGGATTAAGACTTTATCCGAATAACTCTTAACATTGTTCGAGGGCTCACCTCTGTAACTCCCGATTCGAATGATCTACCCGTAATTTATTGGCTGAAATGGATCAGACCTGCAAGTAAACCCGCTAGCTTCGTTCATTCTGTCTACTCAAAGTCAAGGATGGCATTCCAATTGCATATTTATTCTCGTCGTACAGAAGCTGTCAGAAACGATATTGACTGTCAAAACCAGATCAACGCTCCTTGAAAAGGAATGCGATAAAACAGCTGGAGAAGAATTACGATCATAAAATAAGATAATAGTAATGGCGATGATACTGACTGTGTTGTTGCTATTCAAAGGAAGAAAAAGTTGGCAAAATGAAAAAGATAAGGAATGAAACGCGACAGCCTAAATCATCGTCTGTATGGCAGTCCAGTTTTTGTCGTATAAGCGCGAGAAAGTCGTTATGTACAAAATGAAAACAACAAAACGATCTTATTGGCAGCAGCAACAGCGCAGGTCAGTGTAGCAGCTTCAGTAGCGTTGGAAACGTCCGTGGCAATAGATTGCATGCAACAATAAAGAAAGGTTGACATTTCTTGTACTGCAACATGCTTTAGATGAACAAGATAAGGAGACTGTGAGAGATCCTAGAGTGAAAATTGTTTTTGCTTCTCTGGAGGGAATCTATGGCAGATGAATCCCTTCAATTTCCACATCACAAACATAAACTCCTTCGAATAAAAAACTTGCCCTTGGTATGGTAAGTGGTGGCTCATTCCAGCTATCTTACGATCTCTGGCGACCCATGCTGTTGTAAAATTTCCTCATTTGATCGCCTGTCAGAACTTGTTCCAAAAAGAAACATTCGGATATAGTCTAGTAAGCTTTCTTCGCTCATCAAAGCGACAAACACAACCCAACAGATTCAAATGATTTTCAACGACTGATTTGAATATTTATTGTATGTTGGAAATCTCCCTTGTTTAATGTTGATTATTTTCTTCATTCATTTCGATTTTATTGCTATCAATCTCGATTGGTTTGTTGAACCCTGGGGCATCATCCAGCAAGAAATAGCCACAAACAAACTTAGCAAATCACCTTTAATACGTTCAAAAATTCACAATACCTTCTCCATAAACTGTACAGATCATTTGATTTGCTTTTTTTAGCTTTCTTAGAATAAAACAACAACAACAGTGTGCAACAAAAAGTTGCTTACTTTCTTCCATCTTTAATAAACAAAATACGCCAATTTTGACAATTATTTTAATCTATGGTGACATGACAGCTGTTATAATACAACCAAAAGTTATTCCTTTTTTTAATGAGATTAAAATCGAATGCTCCTAATGCCATATAACATGCAAAGAAATAATGTTTTTGTCAACCCGTTATTTCCTTGCATCTTGTATTTCCTCAGACTCATTGACTATCTTAATATAATTACGATCTAATGTGCGCGGACGCATGTGTGTATGTGTGTGATAGAAAGAGAGAGAGAGACAAAGATGGAGAGATGGGGGAGGCTATGGATTCGAAAATTAGTCTGGGTAGGCGAAAATGGTCGTTAAAATTTTGATATTTCATCTTAAAATTGAAAGTCAGTATTCTTTTCATCAGTAGGACTCTTTGTCAGAAGAACGACACATAAACTTTTTGATTCTATGAGATTTCAAAGAGTTTAATTTAGAATCTGAGCGAAAATAGATACGAACGCAGAACACCACTGAATATGATTGGTTAATTTCCCTGACTCACCGTTCACATAATATTTAATGTTTTTCATTAGTGTTATATGAGTTAAATCTAGCTTTCTTTATTGAAGGGATTTTCGACCTCTGTTTTAATTTTTTTTTAAATGTAGAATAGTATTTTGAATATTTTCTTTCAAGTTTCAGTCTTGCGTCAATTGCAAGAAAATAGCAGAAAGTAAGTCGCAAAAAAACTGTCGCATACTTGATGTTGGCTTTAGACTATTTTTTTAAATATTGTTTACATTTCTGCCAGCAAATTACTTTGAAACCCTGTTTTTGAAAGTTTTTCAAAAAAGATAGCCCTCATAGAAGTTTTTTTTCAAAGAAATTAGCTAACAGCTTGTCAACCAGATATCCAATCAACCAAACGTCTTTCGACGAAAACTTCGTCGATGAAAAATCGGCGATGAGCCTTGTCGACGAAACACCCCTTCGACCGAAAAGGTTTTTGACGAAATGTCTGTCGACTATTTGTCAACGGAACGCCTGTTGGCAAAAGATCTGGGAGGTATTGATAAACATTAAAATTCTTTTTTATTTCATTCACCGATCTAAGGTTTAGATTAAAGAGAACCATTTGAGGTCTCCGCTTGCCTAATCTAGCAGATACAGATCAGATTGATATTTGTGAAACCATAAAAGATATTTTTGAAATGGAATAACAGACCCCCAAAATATCCTCTATGGGTTTTTTTGCATTGTTGTCAAATTTTTGTCTTAGTATGTTCCATTACTTCAATTAAACTTGAATATGAAGCCAATTTGGCTGGTAACACCTTACCGGGCTCCCAACTCTCCCCCCAAAATAATTTTTAAAAAATCAAAATCTTTGAAGGTAGCTCATAAACTGGAAGCACATTTAGCACTAGAATCAACATTATATTGAGCCAGTCCACTATGTGGCCTTGATCTTGATTGACTGTTTTTTTCTGTTGCTTTTTTTCAGGTATTTGCAACTGTTTGGCGATTTTCAAGATGGTTGATAAAGAAGAACTAGGAGTGACCGTGAATTATTGCTTCCTTTTGGGGAGCTCTGCATCGGAAACTGTCGTTATCCTTTCAGAAGCTTCTAAGCAACAGAGCATTTGATAAAACACAATGGTTCGAGTGTTTTTCACGTTTCGAACGTTACAAAACGTCACTTGGAGACCACACACAGTCTGATCAACCTTCAACAAGCCGAAATGACTGCAACTTTGAAAAGCTTCGCCATGAAATCAATGAAAATCGTCCATCGATGAAATATGTTGATGAGATATATGAAGCAACTGCCTTGGTTTTCATCTCAATGAGTTATAAGAGGAAATTTGAAGATGAAAAACATCTCCACAAAATTCGTATATCTTTTGCTCGCAGAATTAAAAGATTTATTGGTATCATTTATATATTCCGATTTCCATTCATTATCTTATATTGATTGTTGGAAATAATTATTTTTTCAAAAAAGAAAGAAGAATTAAACAAAGTATTACGGTTAACTTGTTTTTGTTTATTTGGTGAAATACAATTTTTGAAAAAAAATTTAACAAGTAAAACAAAATAATGAATAAAATAGTGATATTATTATTATTATTATTATTATTATTATGATGATGATGATGATGATGATGATGATACAGTAACTCGAAGGTATGGGCACTGTCAGAGTGAAAACCCCCTAAATACTTTGATTTTAAAACAAAAACACATAGACACGATACACTACAATACTAACAACACCAACATACAAAGTACCAACCTACATCAACCAAAATGACTAAATGAAAACCACACACACCTACTCCCGCCCTGCCCCACATATACCAAAACTTATCCAATGATAGCTAAAAACCACTTCTCCATCTTTAAATAGATATAGCAAAATCTATCTTTCCCTGATAAATGACTAATATAGCCCATCACTGCTCTCTCATCTAAGACCAGCCAAACACCCACAAAAATTGGAAACATACATGCCTTGACACTGTCTCTCATAGACCCATTTCATTTCAAACCTAATGTCACCCTCAATTACACGGATACAAACCCCTTCCATCCTGCTCCAACCAAACTAGCATAGAAATATTCACATTCTCCTCTTCAGCAATTTTTTCTTGGTGAAATTCGCCGCAAAATTTTTCTATGAAAAAAATAGCTGGCACCCGTCGAATTGCATCGAACTACGTCCACGAAATATGAAATGAAATAGAAATGAAAAATTTTGAAATGTAACACCTATCTCTTGAGTTTTTCACTTCACTTTCCAATTCTCATTTTTATTTACATAATATCAATTAAAAATTTTAATTTCAAAATTCAAAATTTATCTAATTTTCTCTGTAGATTTGGTTGATTTTTATTTTTTATAATTAAATACCTATAGATTTCAGAACGGTCAAGGGTTGGTAGTTTTCTACAATTTACTTGCTACAATATGCTTATGAAATTTGAATTAAGGATCCCTGTGAGCCAATTACCACGTATTTTGTAGATTCTACATCAAATTATTCAGAGATAGTATACGATTTGAAATACGTGGAATATTCACAAGAATAAACTTTCAGGTTTCACAGAAACAGAGAAATGGAAATAAAATCGGGAAAATGGTTGCATATCTATTTTCGTGATTTTTGGAAAAAGGGAGGTAAGTGTGATCGATTGTCCTTATACATACATAGTTATTATTAGATAGAATCTTTAGGTTTTCAGAAAATTTAATTCTGATTGGATAATGAGAAAATACGTTATTCAAATGTAAAAGGATATTTTTTTGCTCTCATAATTACTGGAAAAACATATTGCTGGTTCCTGATGAGTGCGACGAGCACAGATCCTTGACATTCACATTCCCTATAATTCTCATTTTTCAAATACTAACGCCTCTAATTATTGTGTTGAATATTAAGCACTGTGATTAAACATCTACTACTGATAAAATTTGTTTTTCCAAATTGAAAATCCATTATCACACACACACACATAAACATATATATACATATATATATATATATATATATATATATATATATGCAGGAAAATCAATTAGTCCGTAGTGTAATGATGGAAAAATGCGTTTATCCTTAGGGACATATTTGTTTCAACATTATCGACTTCCTTGTCAAGCATATAAATAAATAAATATAAATCGAACATTATACAGAGGAGGTTTCTGAACAAAATTCATTCTGTTGGTATGTCACACTGTTGACTTACTGATCCATATCGTCGTGGATATATATGCATACAAGGAGAGAGAGGTATGTGTTGGGATCAGGGGTGTTGGTATTGGTCAGGTCAGTGCTTAATTGGGTTCTCGGTGGTATGTACGATGAATGAATATTTTTGATGAGAGTGTTGCTGGAACCGTGTTTGGTCATATTATTGTATGGAAAGTATGGTTGGGTGACAGGGTTGCTTTTGTTTAGATATCTTTAGGTTGAAGTTCCGTTGACTTTTTTCTGGGATTAACGATTGGATTATATGAAAATAAAATGGATCAGAATGGGAAGTGACGTAAAATACCTGCTCAATGACTGCGACATCTGACATGGTCGTAGAAGCAATTATATCGCCACTATTGGATTGAAAACATCATCAAGGACGGTTTTAAAGTTGCAAGAACACTCATGAATTTTATCGCCGATCTATCCATCGCCGATATATTCATAGCTGACGGGACTTGAAGTATCTGATCGTTGACTATTCGTAAGTGTTACCTAAGCTCAGGTTAATAGGCAGATAATATTGATTTGAATAGTTGACTATCCATGATTTTTCAGAACGTAAGATGAAAACCATATTTCCTTTCATAGAGTTGCTTGTATTTTGAATAGCTTGTAACAAGATATAATCAGTTGAGAGATCGTCTATTCAACAGAATAGATGCAAATGCCCTGAAGCAACAGGTTCAATTTTCTGTTTTTTTTTCATTAACCAGTTAAAGTTTTGCTCCTGCCACCAACTAAAAAAAATTAGATAAAAACATTTCATGACATTGAAGCGTAGTATTGCATTCAAACTGCGTCGATGTTGAAAGATGTTCGATTCCTTTAAGGAAAAGAGAATGTGATAACATCTTTTCAAAGCGTAAAATTATCCTCTCTCACTTTATACTTTCCTTTTCTTTACTATCATCTCGCACCTTCATAACACTACTAACCAAGACCAACTCACAACGTTAAGAGATAGCAAGAAAAAAAACATAGAATTTTTATTCCTACGCCTTCAAAATATACTTTTTCCACTAAAAGCTTTATATCTTTCTGTTTTTCGTTCGATTTTTTAAGAAAAGAGTCGTTGAAAATCGCACATCTTTTTTTTTGTAAGTGGACAGCTCTAAGAACAGGGAAAATCTAATTAAATGGCGTTTGTAAGGAATTTAGTGAGAGTGGTAAAAGGATGATGGACAACGTTCCTGACAAAAAAAGAAAGCTTTTTCTCCAGATGATGAGGGACTCAAAGAGATTGATAGATAGATAGATAGATAGAGAGAGAGAGAGAAAGAGAGATTGGGAGAGAGAAAGAGAGAGAGAGAGGGAGAGAGAGAGAGGGAGAAAGAGAGATTGAGAGAGAGAAAGAGAGAGAGAGAGAGCGTTGGTAAACATAGAAAGATGCAAGATAGAGAGTTGGCAAAGGAAGAGGAACATCATTTTTTCGGTGTCACGTCACACTATGTCATATGATTTTTTTGTCAAAATTCAATTCTTGAGATGGAAAAAAATGAAAATACAAGAGAGAAAGAAAGAAAATAGGATATACAGTGTTTACACTTCATATATATATATATATATATATATATATATATTGAAAAAATCATAATACTTTTCAACTGCACGGCGTTGAGCTAATTAGTGATGAGATGGTGGGATATTCTGATCGAAATTCTATATTGGATAAAAAATCTCTTCCGCGATATTTGTAATGCAAAGACAGTCGAAAAAAACGTTCAAACAAATGACGGCTGTGCTTTAGCAGCGGTTTGAAAAATATCCTCCTCAGACTTTTTTTTTTGCCGTAGTAAATATTTTCATATTATCCTGCATCATAAGTTCCTAATCATTTTTCTGGCGTTAAGTTCGTCGAAGACAACGCTTTCAATTCAGTCAGCTGGTAATTATGGTTAAGATTAGAGATTCAACAATGCCCTGTCGTAATTTTCTGGGCAAACTTTTCAGCTAGAGACATCATGACACCATTTTTCTCGGTCGAACGATTTACCGACGTACACTATTTCCCGATCGAGCTAGTATGTATGCGTGTGTGTAGTTAGTGTATGTGTATGCGCTTGCGTATATGCGTGTGCATGTATTAGTGTGTATAAATATGCATGTGCTTTAGTGCACATCTATGTGTGTGCGTGTATGTGAATGCATCTGTTAGTGTACAGATAAATGTGCATGTTTCAGTATGCATGTATGTACATACCTATATGTGTGTGCGTATGTATGTTAGTATAAGTATGCGTTAAAAAGTGTTAGTGTGAATGTACACGTGCACCTAGATGTGTTAGTGTATATGCATGCATGTATGTGTGTATGTGCATTCTTCTGTATGTTTAAGTGTGCGTGAATGTGTATACTTGTATGTGTATACATGCGTTTGTGTACGTGAATATGTGCATGTGTATTTCTGCGTGTATGTGCCCAAGTATAAGTGTGCTCGTTTCATAGTTTCGGTGTATATGCATGTGGGCGTGTCAGCTATTTAATTTGCTAAATGACCAATTTAACATTAATTTACATTGCTAATTCAACCATCCAACATAAAAATCCCGTTTTTAGACATATTAGGAGTAGATTTTCAGCTCTGTAGCTCGATGCGCAAGCTGTCCGCATGATATATACATACATAGCCAGATAGACCAACTTGAATACTGAATAAATTTATGTTTAAAGTTTTGCTTGATGGTTGCCAATAATAGAAACTAGTTTGTGAGTAAGAAGTGTAACAAAAAGTTATAGTCATTGTATTCATTGGTTTAGAAAATAACATATCTTACGAGATACTGAACAATTGAATTAAGCTGTTTGGTCTAGTCACTTGAGTGCAAGTTCATGCCAAATCGTTCAGAATGTGAAAAACAGTGAAAACTTACATTCTGGTAGATTTTTAATTCTCTTCCATATGAAAGCAAAACACACGATCTGACGGAAATTTCGGCTGCCATCATAATTTCAGAATGCCTGCCATAAAAACAAAATTTACAGTTTAGTACAAACAGTTAATTGAAATTCCAACTAAAGTTTTTCAAAATATGAAAAAAAGACTTGCATACATCATAGCTCTACCACATTAAAACAGGTTTATCTGACCAATACTGCAGGTTCAATCTTCATTTCAAAATGGCCTCCATAAAATGAATTTGCAACATTTCAATTAACCGCCTGGAGGACATTGTTTTATATAATCATCGAATCTGTTGATAAGACGCAAAACCACAAAAAATTAAATGCAATTTATGACACTGCCCACTTTCAACCGACCAAATTACGATAATACATTCGCATGATATACTACTTCGCTCAGAATACACTGAGACAACATTTACACATGGAGAAAGGATGGCTCGAGAATTAATTGTCTGATAATCGCTATGGTTTATTAACAATCAATCTCTCAGTACAATGGTATGTTCTTGCACACTTGCAAAAAGTTGTAATTTTTTTTCACAGTTCCTGGCATGATTTAGCTGCCTTTGGAAGTGTCGTCAAAACAAGTTTGTGGTCTAGTTGCCGCCCTTGCCAAACAAATTTAGCCCTACTAAAGCAGGTGCTACTATTTCTGCCCGGTGCATTTCTAGTTGAGGGATTGTGTTCGATGTTATTCAAGAATCACTCTAGGATGGCAAGCTTTCGGTATATCAAGCTCAGCCTTTGAGAACAAGAAAATCCCACTTGTAAAAAGAAGTGTCTACAATCAATGCATCCTCTCAATAGTTACTTATGGAACTGAAACAGGGAACTTAACCAAAGGATTGACCCTCAAACTGAGAACCATGCAACGTATAAATGAAAGAATCATGCTCAATATCATATGGAGAGATCATAAAATAGCGCAGTATTTTAGAGGAAAAAACAGGCGTTAAGGGTATAGAATTCATTTGAAAACTCAGATGTCAATGGGCTGGTCACGTTGTTAGAATGTCAGGCAACCGCTAGACATCACGACTCAAAAATTGGATCCCCAGAGATCATATGCAAATCTGTGACCGGCAAAATATAAGATAGCGTGACGAAATAGTTCAGAAAATATCGGCCTGTGACGTTCACGATAGAGAGGTACTGCGAATCTGGAGGTTTATGTACAACGACGGACGCTAAAATGCTGCTGCTGATGAGAGAAAAAAACCATTTCCTTCAAACTGATAACAGACATTACCACCAAAACGTGTGATATTTATCGCCACCCATAGACACCTACTTGACATTTTATTTAGCAGCTTCCTATGTCATTTTTGGATTGAATCATCAAACTATTATATATATAATAGAAGAATGCTTGGTTTTTTCAGGATCGTGCTGACAAAGACAAGAACAAGGACGGCCATTTTTCAAATTCTAAATGATTTTTACTCAATGCACTACTGTACTAATAGGAGTGAATTGGGTTCACATTCAGTGTTGTACCATTGTGGCTTTGTGCCTGACAAAACTAAAAAAAAAGAGTAAATACTGATGTCCCCCAATTTCCGAAAGTTCGCTTTGTCATTTTTTCACTTTCACAAAAAAGGTAGCAAGTGAAAATAGCATTCAGTGTTTATTTTGCAGCAAGCTATTATATAGAGAGCATAACCACCTTCTTCCCTGCTATTCTGACCTCCCCAACCTCCAGCCACTCACCCAAACATAGTATCACCATTTTATATCTATATAGCTTAAATTATTTTGGCTTCTTAGATTCATATATCTATCCATATTCATATATCTAAATTTAGATCATTAGCCATTTTAGACGTTTTATATGGGCCGGTGTGGCAGGGCATGGTCCAACACTCTCCATGGTTAGCGCAAGGAAAATAATACCGACCGTTTCCTCCTTGGTTATCGGTCCCAAAAGGCCCACCCACATAATTTGCCTTGGGTCAGGTTGATGTGCTCCAACTGCGACCACCCAAACAAAACCAAAATCCAAAGCTGGTAAAACCGTCCCTAGAAAACTGGCTATTTTATTCATCTTATGCCTGAAACAAGATAAAGTTCCAGAAGACTGGAATACGGCAATCATAATGCTTTTACATAAAAAAGGAAACCCCAAAAACCTCAACAACTATGGATCTATAAGCCTACTCAACTGCATCTACGAACTTTCCACAAAAATCACCATAAACTGGATCATTAAAGCACTTGATGATAACCAACCACGGGAACAAGCTTGCTTTAGAAGAAACTACTCCACCATTCACCGTGTACATTCACTAAATCAGCTGATAGAAAAGCAGCAGTATACAAAATGCCATTCGCTGAAGCATTTATTGACTTGAAAAAAGCCATCACTGAAAGCAATCACTCTACAAGGTTTAAACCTTGTATACGTCAGGGTACGAAAACATATTTACAGTCACAGCAGCTTCTTTAACAGGCAACATAAAGACTTTTCCAGCTAAAAAAAAAGGGGCAAGATAAGGTGATATCAGCTCCCTCAAACTCTTCACAGCCTGCCTCGAGATGATCTTCTGAAACATAGCCTGGGAGAATGAAGTAATCAAAATAGACGGTGAATATCTAAGTAACCTCAGATTTGCAGACGACGTTGCCCTCTTCACAGAACACTTACATGACCTCCAACTAATGCTAGATGATGTAAATGAAGAAAGTAAGAAAGTCTACCTACGCATGAACTTCAGCAAAACGAAGGTCATGTGCAACAGCCATGTCGGGAATGAGAAAACAACTATCAAAATACAAAACGCAAAACTTGAGATAGTAGAACACTTCATCTACATAGGAGAACGAACCTCCATAATCACTCTTAGATAGTGAGCAAGCTCAACATTCAAATACAAGAAGACACTATAAATCCTAAAATCAAAAGTATACAACAAATGCATCCTCCCGGTAGTCACCAATGGAGCTGGAACACCGAACCTTTTCAAGGCACTAATCCGCAGAGAAGCATGTAGTTTGTAGATGGAAGAATTATGCTAAACCTCACGTGGAGAAGCCACAAGACTGTACAGTATATCTGGGAGAAAACAGGAGTCCGAAACATCATAGAATCCATGGTAATGTTGCAAGAATGGCAGACAACCGATGAACATCATGACTAACAACATGGATCACATGCGCAACCGAGGTCGGCAGATTACACGACGGTGAGACAAGCTAGACAAATTCAGAAAATATCGGCTCTGTGACGCCCACGATAGAGAAGTATGGCGAATCCTCCGGAAGGTTAATGTCCAACAGTCGTCGATAATGATGATGGTGATATTCAAATTTATAATTTCAGTGAGAAAAAAACTAGAATCTGTAGTTTTGTTGAACTTGTTTTTCTTAGATTTATCTTGAGCCTCTGATCCAAAAAGCACCGAACTTGACACTGTAGTTCTTTGTGTGCTGACTAATATATATGTTGAATATCAACTTAGTACAATGACCAGTTATACAGTTGTACACGGTTCACACCCACGCACCAACAGATATTTTTTCAATTATAGTTATTGTCGATAACCTTCAAAGTAGGCTTGAATTAGCGAAATAAACAACAAAAAATACATAAATAAGTCTTAAAATCTATCACAAAGCATTTCTGCAATAAAAATATGTATGTTGATCAATATGTATGTATAGATATACGAATCAGATGTCTGCCTTGTAGTGAGAATTGACAACATAGTCTTGCAGAAATAGGTTGTGGTTTAGTTTTTCGCTGGGTTTCCATGTGTTGTAGCCCTGAGGCAGACAAAGATAATATTAGAAAATATCTACATTTATTACAAGTATCCACTTTGATTTTTTGTTATTTCATTGTACAGCGCCTGTCTTTTGAGAGACTCTTCAAATGGAGTATAAAAAAGTCCTGGTTTCTGTTGCCTGCGTCTGGTTAGAGATCCTTATCAGTATCAAGTCTGGTCAAGACCAGGACTTCATTCATAAAAGTTTTTTTTTTTAATGACAAATCATTAGCAGAATGCAAATCCATCGAAGAGATATATCTAACTAAAAATCTATTATGGGTGGATTTCAACAAAAAACGAAAATCAATTTCTTTACTTGACATAATGGGTAAATCTTCAAATTTTCAGCCCACATACTCCATTGGTGCGAGCTGCACGCGTAATCCTTAACAAATAGCCAGCCAGACCAACAAAAAAACTGAAAAAAACTATGCTGACAATTTTGTTGACCGTTTGGGTTGACTTTTTCGAAGAACGAAATACCAACTTAGAGAAGAAAACAAAAGATGTGACTTATCTCGACTTTTGTTACTAAATATCTAAATCTTCATGAAGTTTTGCGTATGCCTGTCTTTGTTTTTGTACTTTTGTTACATAAGCCTGAATCCTCAAGGTATTCAAAAGGAAGACAGGATACAGAATTATAAAAATATCGGCATATATTTTTATTTGGTATAGTTCCAAGTGGCATTAGGGGAACGGATAGAGAGAGTATTGCTCAGGAGAACAGATGGGCACACGGGAGCCGACTTGATGTCTAGTGGTCTGCAATCACCGGAAATCTGGTCTACCCAAGACGATATTTGAACCTTTTATCGGGGATCTACGCCCACACGCTTAGTGGATTAACCCACTGATTTTAGCTTATTTTAACTCGTTTTTGCAGCCTTCCGAACTGCTAGGGGGATGAACTGTGGTGATCCATATATTTTAATCAGGGGTTTTATATGGCACCCTTCTTTCGGCTTTATGTAAAAAAACGTCACTTCTTTTGACGATTCCATATAAATGTTCTGAACACACGTAGCTAATCGCTTATTTAGACCCAGCTATCAGGCCGGTTAACTTCTTCATTTTTCAATCTTTATTTTGGCCCCTGCTTTCGAGCCGGTTAACTTCTTCCTTTCTCAACCGCTTATTTGGCCCTGGTTTTAGAGCCGGTTATCTTATCTTCCTCTACCTCTCTCTTGCTTATTTTGTCCCGACATCTCGAGCCGGTTATTTACCTTTACCTCGCTATAAACTCGTGGCCGGTGTAGTTCTTACTTTCACAGTGACTTTATATATATATATATCGTCTTTTCGCTTATGTTCCTAGAAGTGAGTATTTGCGAGAACTTTATAGCTACTAAATGCAAATACTGCAACTACTACTGCGTTCATTATTTCGCCCCTTTTAGCCCATTCTTGATCCTATCCTGCTTAACCACCCTTTTATATTCTAACTTGATCAAATATACCACTCATTATAACGGTTACGACTCAACAGGCTTTATTCGATAGGCAGACGAAAAGACATTAGATCTTTATGGCACATGTCCCTTGAATTCTTATTCTATCCAAAATATCATTTTTACACATAGGAATAACCTAGACTTCTTGTAAACGGGCATCTCCTCTCCTCTTTTTCACACAATCGAATGTTTTAATGTTCCTATTATATGTATCTCATTCACAATATTAATTTCTGCATCAAATTTACCGCTCATTTTTCATTTCTTGATATTTGTATGTGTCTTTTTTACTCTATTTATTACCTACGTCCACATTTGTACTTAGCGCACATGTTCTCTATGCATCTTCCTTCCTTCATCAACATTTCTAGTGACGTCGGGTGCCAATCATCACACCGCATATCTTTTGGCTACGACTACATTTCCTCGCCACATCTAACCAACAGCTATTATTCACTCTCTCCCAGACAATATAAGGACGATAAAACCTTATAATACGAATGGTCGTTTACCGAGTAAGTGACCTAAAAAATAACACAGGACATTTATTTATTGTATTGTCAAATTTGAAGGTTTTTTCTGCCCAGGCAATACTGGGAATCTTTGCTAATATTTGGTATCTCACTCTCATCATATAACTATAGATAGACGAATAGAAAAAAAAAAAGATAGATGGATTGATAGATATGCATCAACAGGAGCTTTTTGAATGTTGCTTTCAATGAATGGCCTAGATTTATTCAAAAGCACTAACTAGTCCTCTACTAATTCAAATGACAGGTGTGGAAGTACGAACATAAAATAATTTCGTTGCATTGGGATAACTCTTCGTTGCAGATATTCAATCCGTCCAAGGTCGCTCCATAAAGCTAAACAAAAGTATTGAATAAAACGTACGATGATTTTATTACACTCATAACCTTGTTGTTATTAATGGAAAGATAATGTAGCCAAGCTAAGACGAAGTTTTTATTCGGTTCACTGGATACTAAAGCGACTTGGAGAAATCTTGACACCTTAACTTTAGGCTTCTTTGTATTGAGTCGGGATGGGCAGTTCTGCAAGCATCTATTTTACATAAGTACGAATACACCGCGCATCGAATGGCCTTTATTATTCTTTATTGATAAGCTAAGTAATAGTATGATGTAAAATGCAAGTAAACACCAACAAAGAACGCAGAAAAATGTTCCACACAAAAGCGCAACCTCTAAACAAGCCAAACGAGCACGCTCAATCTTCCAAGCACGAACTGAAAAACAGATTTAAAATTCTTACTGAACAAGATGACATCCAACATCAACGAACTAAACAACAAAATGAAAGCATCTATAAAAGAAGTCATCACTATATTCAAACCAATGAACACACAACCCGTTAGTAAAGTCCCAGATGAAACCAGAAATCTCATAGAAAACGCAGAAACCTCTAGCTACCGACAACAAAGAGAGAGAAAAATGAAGAGACCGAACTGAATAAATCAATCAAGAAAAAACGAAGGGAAAACAGAAGAAGATACTCGACGGCAGTCATCGAATAAATTCTTGAAAGAGGTAGGGGCTTCAGAGCTATAAACCAAGGCCTTAACTCAGGACGAAAGCAAATAACCAGAATACTTGAGGAAAATGGAAACCTAACAACAGACAGAGACAGGATTGTTTAATGTGCCAAAGAATTTTACAAAAAAACTGTATTCGTCCAAACAAGGAATACAAGAAAATGAACAAGATACACAAGACGTGAGCAATCAACTCGAGGACTTCCCACAAGTAACCCCGTAGGAGGTGAAACCAGCCATTAAACAGACAAAGAAAGGAACGACGCCTGGACCAGACAAAATCGCCGTCGACCTACACCAAAAAACGGGTAAAATCATCACTAGGAAACTGGCCGTCCTCTTCAACTTTTGTCTAAAACACAGTAAATTCCCAGATGATTTGAACACTGCTATCATAATGCTTTTATATAAAAGAGGAAACCTGAAAGACCTCAACAACTACCGGCCTATAAGCCAACTCAACTGCGTATACAAACTTTTCACAAAAATCATCACCAAACGAATCGCAAAAACATATGATGAAAACCAACCATGGAAGCTGACTTTAAAAGAAGCTACTAGACCATGGACCACCAGCATTCGATAAATCAGCTGAAAGAAAAAGCAGCTGAGTATAAACTACCATTCGCTGTAGCATTTATCAACTTCAAAAAAGCGTTCAACTCAGTGAAAATCCCTAAGGTCACGGAGGCCATCACTTGAAAAGGTTTATATCCAGTATATGTCAGAGTGCTGAAACAAATATGCAATCACAGCAGCTCCTTTATCAGGATACATAAAGATTTGGACCCCTTTCAGCTCCACAAAGGAGTAAGACAAGGTGATACTAGCTCACCAAAACTCTTCAGCCTGCCTCGAGATGATCTTCCGAAGACTAGACTGGGAGAGTAAAGGAATTAGAATAGATGGCGAGTATCTCAGCAACCTCGGATTTGCAGATGACATTGCCCTTTTCGGACAGAACCTATACGACCTCCAACTAATGATAGATGAACTAAATGAAGAGAGAAATGAAGAAAGTCGGCCTACACATGAACTCTAGCAAGACGAAGATCATGTGCAACAACCGCATCGGGGATAAAAACACTAAGATCAAAATCGAGGACACAGAACTGGAGGAAGTAGATCACTACATCTACCTAGGAAAACATATCTCCACAAGACCCTCAAAAGGAGAAATCAAGCAAAGAATCATAGTAGGATGGTAAGCCTATGGCAGAGCAAGTTCAACCTTCAAAGATAAGAAAATCCCATTAATCCTAAAAAGAAGTATAACCAATGCATCCTCCCAATAGTCACTTATGGAACTGAAACATAAAACCTAACCAAGAGACAGATCCGCTAATTGAGAACTATGCAACGTTCACATGAAAGAATTATGCAGGGTCCCACATGGAGAGATCACAAGACCGCTCAGGACACCGGGGAAAAGACAAGAGTCAGGGACATCAGAGAATCAATTAAAAATCTCAAATGGCAGTGGACTAGCCATGATGCAAGAATGGCAGACAACTGATGGACATCGCGACTCACGACATGGATCCCCTAAGATCACATGTGCAACCGAGGCTGGCAGAATATTAGATGGAGAGACGAGCAAGATAAATTCAGAAAGTACTGGCTCGGCAACGCCCATGATAGAGAAGTGTGGCGAATCCTAGGAAGGTCTATGTCCAACGACAGACGTTGAAAGATTGATGATGATGATGATGATGATGATGATGATGATGATGATTTTACAAATGCAACTGGTTTTTACCTCCACTTACCTTACTATAAGTTGCTTTATAAATCTTCCATTTTGAGTCCAAACTGAAAGTTGTATGAAGAAAAAAAATTAAAATGGGGTAAGAAAAAATGGTCAAATTTAATGAAAATGTTGAGTTACAATCCTTCATCCAGTAATAAAGATAAAAATCGAACAACAGTTATTCTATTCATTACCATTTTAGCTAATGATACTTTTGCTAATTGACCTTTAAGAAATAATGTAAACCTGAATAGGAATAGATAAAGTGATCTCTCATTCTTGTCATATGTCGCTGGCCATAATGACTAGACTCCTCAGTTTTTATACCAAGATTGAACACTGATGCTTAATTTCAGTGCACAAACTGAGTAGATATAAATATGGTGAAACTAGACAAAAACAGATTGATTGCGATAATGTTACGTTTTAGTACATTTTGTATGCATCTGTCATTCATCACCTTTATCTACACTAGCAACTCATTCATTTCCATTTTTTCTTTGGCACCATGTTTTTTTCCTGCATTTTTCAGGTTTCTTAACAACTGATGTGAATAGCTACATTGAAATCAGAAACTAGTTGATTGATAATGTGTACTTGATTAGGAAGAGAGAAGGTATTTTATCAGTTGAACAACCGTTGTCACCAAAGGTAGCGAAGGGTTCTATCTGTTTTCATACGTGCTTATGTGCGTATGTGTGTTCCAGCATTACTCGGCCATACCGTTGTGTCTAAAGACATGAAGACTGGTATCAGTACTCAATTCATGATCATGATGATGATCATCATCATCCTTTTATCGTCTGTCGTTGATCATGGACTTCCCGAGGATTCGCCAGACCTCTCTAATAAAGGGGTCGCGGGACCAATACTTTCTGAACATGTCTAGTTCGTCTCTCCAACTGGCATTCTGCCGGTCTCAGTTTTTCATGTGATCTCTGGGGATCCATGTTGTGAGTAATGAGGTTCATCGGTTTCTTGCAACTTTGCCATTTGAGTTTTCTAATCGATTTTATGATGTTTCGGATATCTGTTATTCCCCAAATGTTGTGCGGTGTTTTTTGATCTCTCCATTTCTGACCATATTTATATTTGATGTAATTTTTTACATGACTTCCACATGTTTTTTTTTCATGTGCACATTGCATGGTTTTCAGTTTGAGGGTTAATCTTTTGGTTAGGTTCCATGTTTCAGCTTTACAGGTACTGGGAGGATGCATTGGTTGTATACTTTTCTTCATTGAACAAATGGGCTTTTCTTATTTTGTAAGTTGAGTTTGCTCTGCCAAAGGCTTGCCATAGACTGATCAAAGTGTGATTCTTCGCTTTGAGGGAATTTTTGAAAAAAATTTTACTTTTTTTAGAGCGTTATTTTGATGGGTATATTTCATTAACAGCATTTACATTCTCAAGAATCTACATGTTAGTAGATGTTTTTTCTTACTCCAATTTAGTTGTTTCCAGTGGAAAACGCCTTTGATGTCATTTATAAAATTCATTCTGGCCAAATTTATTTTTTGATGAAATTCTTCACAAGCCTTCAAATTTTGACGCCACTGGTGTTCAATTATAGACTGCAATGGCGAGTTTAAATCTATTTTCTACTTGATCAATTTCAATGTCAAATTATTTACTTTGGACCTTTTCAGTGTAATTATACTATTTCAGTTCAATATGTATCTGTTTACTGTTTAATAAAATTATGCTGTCTCCATGTATCATATAGACGAGTGTACAATTCATTGTAAGTAATGGGAATAAATTTCAATGCCCTCAGAAAATGGCCGAAAATCCGAACTATTGGCGGTTTCTCTCTCTGGATAGTTCGGAAGAAATCAATAGTAAGAGATAACGATACATAGATAGGACAGATCAGATTCTTATAATCAGGTCAAGCGCTAATGTATATCCTGCACGATTATTATTCAGTTGCAAATCACCCTGACTTATAGATGTGATTTGAAGTCCCATTAGTTCAGAAAAAAATTCCATAGGGATATGTTGTTTTGTCCCTGAGTTACGTTGTCACATACTGACCCACATTTGGTGAATTATAGTTGGATTGTGATTAAATATTTTAGTTTATATGGAAGAAAGAATGAATTCAGGAATTGAAAGCATGTTTTTTATCACCTGCAGCAAATTTATCACTGATTTTATGTAGTAAAAAACTGCTTGATGTGCAATTTTTCCATAATAGTATGTGTGCACTTTTGTTAACGATCAATATTTTTTCAATAAAAATTCAGTAAAGCATTTAAAGAGACTTTGAAATATCTGCGTGAATATCAATTTTCTTTTATACGCTGGTTGCAAAACACACGTGTACAGCATGGATGGTACTGCAGCCCGCAGCCGAGCAGCAGAATCGATTTCACGAGTAGATTTGACCCAAGTGCACTCAAAATTAATTTGGATAAACGAATAGATCCCTCCAGATATTCTTGCTGCACGATACAAAATCACGGAATATTTTGAAAACCAATTTAGGAATAAGAAAAATGGGAAAGTTCTCAGAAATTAAAAAAAGGATTTGAACGCAACTTTACACGTACACGTAGACACACACACACACACACACACAAACACGTACACATATTCAGTTTGTCATACACGCTCACATCTATATGCACGTTTTAAAGATATACTTATTTATACATGCATGTAGACATTTCATATTCATGTTTCATATATTAGAAAACAACCAAAACTATTGTCAAAACTGTCAATATAGGTTGCTTCAGTTTTTAAGTTGGTCTGTCTGCCTGTCTGTCTGGCTATGTATATATTTGTGTGTGTATGTATCGCTCGTACTCACCGTGCCAATTGAAATAGGTCAGAAGATTCAAATATGTACTTCTTAGTATGTCTAGAAAACATATTTGTTCATGCTTTTAGTTATGGATTCAATTTGCAATGTGAGTTTATACTAAATTTGTCTCTAGATTATTACCAGTAACATTCAATTTTTAGTGATCACTGCCCAACAAAAGATGAGGGAAGTAACTTATTCATTGCTCATCCTTCTCCAAATCTTCAAATTATTTAAATTGATCTTCCCCAACACAGCATGCTACCAAAAGATGTTAGCCACAAGACGGTTTCTATTGAGTAACCAACCAGTCCTGTATTGGTTCAACGTAAGGTGTGTTAGTAATTGATAATAACTATCTCGGAAATAGAGAGTAAGGTTTAATCTTTTTTCTCGATTTTGCTGTCATTCGTTGCGACATGAACGATGACCCAAACTTGAAAATTGTGTAAAAACAACTAAAAATGCTAATGAAAGTACAAACCAATAACATCAAATAAAGACAACGAATTAGAATTTCGCGATATTTATTTGAGTCCTGCTGTTTATCTCACAAAGACAGGATGTATCAGAAGACAGAAAATGTTATCTTTAAAAATTAGCCATCGATATCTTCTTTGTACAGAGTTAAAATTAACCATATATGTCACACATATCGGCCATTTGCAGTGTAAAATGAAGTTGTTCGGATTAATGAGGGGATGCTCGATACATAATGAAATCTGGAATGGATATATTCTTTAGGCCGAACATATAGTACATCACCAGCGTTGACGACGAGCCCTTGTTGATGGATTTAAGATGTTTGGAGAGTATATATACATATATATATATATATATATATATATATATATATATATATATATATATATATATATATATATATGTATATATGTGTGTGTGTGTGTGTATTCATATACATATATACAGAGAGAGATGGATAAAGAGTGAAGAGAGAGAGAGAATGGGAGAGGGAGAGCAAGAGAATCTGCTTTTGTTTGTTTTTCCAGTTGAATTTTTCAGTAGAAGGAGATTGAATGAAATTATAAATGCCCCAACGGCATTAAAAAAAAATTGTCCTGATTTTTGCTATTAACAATGTCTTAGATAA
This sequence comes from Thysanoteuthis rhombus, assembly GCA_963457665.1. NCBI lineage: Eukaryota > Metazoa > Mollusca > Cephalopoda > Oegopsida > Thysanoteuthidae > Thysanoteuthis > Thysanoteuthis major. Next base: position 73,993,645 of record OY735200.1, read on the forward strand.
AGAATAGAGGTCTCATTATGCCAAGTTCAAACTTTCTGGAGATTTTCATGAAACCTGATGCACCTTCCGAACAACCTGTCTTAGTATTGAATAATTCTTGAAGGATAGAATGGAGGATTTAAACAAAATCTATTACTTTGTATAATCATGTTACGCTTTAAAAAAAAAGTTGTCAATAACCCTTAAACCCTTATCTCTCCTAGTAATTAACCTTCATCGATTCCAAGAAATTTCACGATATTCTCCACCTACAGAAAGAACTCTGGAATACTTTGAAGTTTGAGACGCGCAACATGCACAGAAAAGCCAGGAATACTTGATGACGAATCATTAAAAAAATCAATTGATGTTTCCAAATAGTGTCACTATCCCAACGGACATTTCTAATAATTATGATAATATATACTTTTATATTATTTGTTTTATATTATTATGTTGTTCTTCCAATGTAATCTACGAAACTTTATTTCTTTTCTTTACCTTTGAATGATCAATGGAAAAAAAACAAACAAAGTTTGACAAAATAAAATAAAATAATACTGACTCATGAGTGAAACGCAAAATAAGAAAAAAAAACATCTTTCCACCAAGAAAGGTTTATATTTTCAGCCAAATGTCCCTCTGCTGATACTCATGTCTGCAAAATAGCACTTTGTCGAAAAAGTTTTCGGCTAAATGTCCGCCTGTCTGTTGGCGAAACGTCCTTTGGCGAAACGTCCTGGCAAGGATTTTTATGTGTTCTGTTCTCAAGGACAGATTACAGTCTTGGCATATACTATTTGTTGTGTGGTAAAAATGCACTCACTTGCATGATTCCCAATAGATCACCCTTTCCACTCATGTACGTCTATTCTTATACTCCCTCTGGGCTTATTTGCTGCATTTGCTTGCAATGTGGTTGATTGTCTCATCTGTATCTCTTAGCCTGGTTCTTATGCTGTTGTTCCAGGCTGCCTTGAAGAGCAACTCAGTTTCTCTCTTTACATTCCACAATTTCCATTATATTTCCTGTAAGTAGTCATTTCTATGTCAATTCGTCCGCAATTCATTGGTTTTGTCATCAGAAACACCCATACAGTAAACCATTGAATCTGTGTTTTTTGGCTCTCTTGTCAGTTAGTTCTATCGTAGCATTTGGCAGTTGTAATCATCTTTCCTTCGTCGTGTCTTGTATAATCATCAATCTTGATTGCAGAATCGATGCAATCTTTGATATTAACGAGTCCTCTTCCTTGCCATTTGTTTTCTTGCTCTGTTGTCAAGGTTTCTGAGCTCCTCCCTTGTCCAGGGTAAGAAGAACCTTTACACGTATCTCTTTGGCCATGTTTCTGCTACAAAATTTGATTTCCTGTATTTTTCTGTTTTTTTTTATTACTTTTTTCTACATCAGACTCTCTTTGATTGTGTTTGATTCCGAAATTCTAAGGCACTGATATTATTATCATCATCATTGAGTTTTCATATCAGCAGAAACTGGCTGATTTCACAAGAGATCAAGTTTCAGCAAGTCTCCTCAATATCCCAAGATTCTCTTTAGTATTTTGGCAGGATTCAGTTATACCTTCGTCTGGATAGTCTCAGTTCTTTTTTGCTATGTTCTCAGGGATTGTTCACGAAGCTCCTTTTACTATTGGCGTTATAGAGTTATTTAGTTCCCTGGCAAAGTGTAGATATTATCTAAGTTTTTGTTTTCTTCTGGCTTCACCATATGGTCGGCTCGATCCATCTAAAAATAAATGCGTGGACATTGGGTATTGGGAAGTTTTTATTCAGGTTTTGTCGAAAATTGATGTTGGCCATAACATCAAAATCGTTTTTTCATTGTACGTAAAGTATCTTTTTTATGAATGCACCCTAACGAGACAAAGACAAGTATTATAGTAACAAAAATGCCTTGAAGGATTTCAGATACAAGACAGTAAAAACCTAATAAAAGCAATGAATACATCGGCAATATCAATAGTGAAATTCTTAGAAGTATTTCTGGGCAATAACTGAAGACAAGACTTTATAATGTAGAATTCTCATTTTTAACTTGACAGACTTTGACATGTTTATGCAGATTCTATCTAAAAAGTGAAACGAAATCTCTTATAATCACAGCTGAGATAAAAACGAGACAGCCAAAACATTGAAAAACAGTTAATGTCTTTATGTTGTAAGAAACAAAACAATAAACGATACAATAAATAGCTGTGGTCAAAGGGAGTATAAACATCAGCGTGATAGGCTAAGAAGAGAGGTTCACTGGGAATAGTGCATATAATTTGATTTTGACCGTGTAAATAATTGAGCACAAACTTGAGGCTATCCTGGAAAATAAAAATGAAAGGTAACATGTTCTGGAATTTCGAGATCAAGACAAATCACCCAATCCAAGCAAGAATACTAGGTATGGCGGTTTTCAACAAGGGAAAAGAAATTCTGTCAGATCGTACACGGAGCTATTCCGGCAAATCTGAGTGTCATCATCATAGAAACTGGAAAATACTACCTGCACGAGAACGGGAAAGAATTTAAAATACGAGGGTTGAGGCCAGGCCTATGATATCTGGCGCCTTGGAATATGTCTCAAAAACACTAAGGGAATCGGGGATTTGAGAAAGGATTGAGACTATTTATATCAAAGCAAGGTTGGGGTCAGCAAGAATACTGAGAAAGCTGCTTGGAATTTAAGGATGTTTTCTGTCACACGATGCTCAGCTTCAATCACCTGACATCTGGAGTGAATACGCAAAAACAAATAATCATAGCAATTGAGTTTGTCATCAGAAAACGTAAACCAAAACTGTCAACTTAATATGCTACTCTTCTCTTATGGTCTGGTTGGTTTTTTATATACGTATGTATGTATCACGCGTACAGGCAGCACCAATGAAACTAAAGGGAAATAAAATCTACACATTTACCCATTATTATGTCGAGGGAATACTGCTTTTGTTTTTTGAAAAATACCCCCACGATGGGTTTCTAGAGTGTAAAAAAAAGTGGGGGGTCAATTTACAATGTAAGTTTATCCTAAAGTAGTCCTTTAGCTTGTTCCTGGCAGTATTCATGTTTGTTTTTGTTTTTTTTGTTTTTTCAATTTTGCACTTTTTCGAAGAAAAGGCGGTAAAAGTTTCTATTGATCATTTCTTTTTCGAATTTGATCACCCCAAACACAGCGAGTAGTTGTAAGACAGTTTTTATTGAATGACCAGACATGTTTATCAAATTGATACGAAATAATCAATCCTTTTACTTTTCTTTTCATAGGTGAAAAGCAGAAAGATTGGCCAACATATTATCAACAACGAAATAGAGACGGTCATCAAATGAAGAGGACAGAAGACAAAACAGCAAACAGCGAAAGAGAAGATCGGAAGTAAACATACCCCAATTTATGAATCTATATGTGGCGAACCTATGCGACAATGTGTCTCCAATGTGGACTGGAATTGAAATTGCTGCTATCTATGGATAGATTGGTAGTATAAAACATGAGTTTGGTAGGGATATCTGATAATTAATCTGTTTCTCATGACAATATGATAGTCTTCTTTGAAAATTAGGTCAGAGTAGATACAAAAGAAAATGATAAAATCCTGCAGATCTCTGTGGAAGCCGGGTGAATATTTTTAGTTTAATGTTCGTGAAAAGCTGTCATGTGAACCTTTTCTAGAATGAATGTGAAAGCGCAAAACCTTCGAAATCCTGAGTAGGCATTCAGTCAGTATGATGAGTGTCCGATTCCAAAATGTATCTATTTATCTATTTTCATCTTTTTAGAGAACACACACGCACGCACACACACACACACACACACACACATTCACACATATATATATATATATACACATATATTCTAGAAAGCTTTACTGACATAAAATTTAAATATAAATATGCATAAGAACCTATATAATTTAAAATCTGTGATTTCAATGTATATCTGTTTCTAACATGTAAATTATTTTCATTTGAATTATTTGCGATTATTTTATGTGTGTATGTGTTATTTCAACATAACATTGCTCTTACCATTGAGCTATACAGCCCCTTGTAATACACAGGCCCATATTCTCATTTTGACCATTCACGGTCTAATATCTGCTGTATTTGTTTCAACGCAGACAACCATGTTATTGAGAAATGGATACATGACCTGATCGGATGATTTTGAATTGCATCATGTAATATATTGAAACTATATTTGGAATGATCTCCTGGAATAATGTACGTCTGGGTCATGATATGATTTATCTAAGAGTAAGAGGATCAACATGAGACCAACCACTTCCCCACGCCCCTGTCACCCATTGTGTCAGACTTGCTATTTTTTCACTAAATAAAGAGAAAGCTTTTCATTCAAAACGGTTCCACATAATTGAATTATTTGTTCGATTCGATAAAAATGTCAGCCAGGCTTATGAAAGTAAATTAAAAAAAAAAAAACCGTATATGAGATCTGGGAAAAGAATGCAAAAGACAGGGCTGGGCAATACCTATTGAAGTCGAGATTTTATCGCCAACATGACTTCGGCATGCCTGGCTAAATATACAGTATGTACATGTTGTGATATATATATATATATATATATATATATATATATATATATATATATATATATATATATATATATATATATATATATATGTCTAAAAAATTGGGTAAAGCTGCAACTGTATGAATCTGTGAAATTTACAAAACCTGATACTGTTAAGTATTATTTGGACAATCTAGGTTGAACTTAAGGCTGTTTAAATCTCCAAATCCTAAACCTCTGCCCCATGATTGATGAAAGGTACTGACTGATTATATATATATATATATATATATATATATATATATATATATATATATATATATATATATATATATATATATATATATATATATATATATATATATAATCTAGAGAGCTTTCCAGCTGTAAACACTGTAAATAAATTTGTCATTTCAAGCAATAATTTCTTTTACTTTAGGTACTATTTATGGATCTTTCTTGTCGGGACATCATTTGTTGACAACAGAAAGGTGATTTAAATACAAAACGGTTATATAAACACGGCCCTCAGCGATCTTGATCAAACACGAACATCCTTTGTTTAAAGTACGAGATTTTAATGTGATAGTGTTTATGTGTCGGGTATTGTGTTTCCTATAAATTAATCATCCCAGTTTTTTCTCGGTTATTCTACGTGTGTATGTGTTATTATTTTGTGGGGTGTTAATGTGTGTTTTTGTTACGTTTCATTGAATCATACATATATATATATATATATATATATATATATATATATATGAATATAAAAATCTGATTTGAAGAAACCTAACAATATATATATGAAGCACATCAAACATTTAAACAGATCGAAACTTCCCATTCAAAAGTGAAAACTCCAACTAAGTTAATTGTTCTGATCTTTTTAATGAATACTGCGTGCGTTTGGCAAGTAACGCAACGCATGATCTTCTAAGAAGAATAGTTTTAAAATAAAGCCGAAAATTAACTTTTTAGATCAGTCATATCAATCGTTGAATTAACAAGCCTAACTAAACTTTCATATCCTTGCTAATTCCATCTTTTTATTGAGAATTGAATTGGACCCTTTTGTAGAAAACTATTTTTGATTCTTTGTTGCTTTTCAGTTACTTGGAAAATCCGACCTTGCATTCCTATAATAGAATTTGAAGAAAATACATACGAACTGAAATACATTAGTGCACATTCTTTGTACTTGAAATGGGAATCGATATGATGAGAGATCAGTTGTCTTTATTTATTAATAAATCCTTCAATAATTAATGGATTGGTCATATCTCTCAATATAAAAGACATGTATGCAAGTTACTATATTTAGTAAATTGTTTGTCGTGTCAAAGTCCTGTTGTGATTTGGAAGTTATGATTGATTGGTCCATGTGAAGAATAACAGAGCTGGAAAAAACACTAGAAGGGTTTTAAAATGTCATCATCTGTTGTCACTGCAACGAAAAATACGTTAGAATTTCAATGTATCGAAGAAATGCTGTGTCAATGACAGAAAGAGGAGAGAGTAATTGATTCAATGAGCTAATTAGAGAAATAGATATGTATTGATTGAATAAGCATCTCTTTCTCCTAACTTTTATTCCGTATTTCTTTAGATGTAACCAATTTCATGAAATTATAACTGCCAAATAGGATGAGGAACGAAGAATAGGTAGATAGTTGGGGATTTTCAAGATCAAAAACTAGCTAACATGGTAAAAAAGACATTGCGATACTGTCACAGACAAGTGAATTCATATTAAATACAACTGCTTTGTGTGATGGTCATAACAACCAACGAAGAATACGTGATGTATATGTATGTCATATCCATACACCATGGCTGGTATTTTACAATCATTGTGTGCTTCACGTTTTAAGCATATTAGCAACGCGTTTACTGTATTTTTATGCCCTCAGTTGCCAGTGAACTCTTCATCAGATGCGTTGTTTCCGGTGACCATATGAGTGCAGCGAGACAAGGCCGGAACGAGGTGTCGAGGCAAAGTCGATGCCGACAAAATGTTGTAACGGAAATGGAGAGGAAGGAGAGAATGAAACGCAATATAATAAACAGACCCTGTCACTGTGGACATAGATTGGGAAAAAGGTCAAAAAGACTAACTCTCAATGTTCGTTTTCCAAAATGAAATAGCCAGTATAATTTTTCAATCAAAAGTTATGATCTTTAAATGGTGCTGTTTTTCGTATTTGGGAAAGAAATCACTACGATTACCAAATTGTAGCATGAAGCTGAACAAATGAATAAGGATGGTAAAATAATGCACAAAACTGACCAATGTGCTTTTTTACAGCCTAGGTATGATATAATCTCACGTTTCGAGAGAAAATCGGGGTTTCGGGATAAAAGAGGATGTTTCCCTGACATATTTTCACCAAAAGGCACAAATTTCTACAAAGGGTACGTATAAATCACGCTGCAAATATTTGGAAAAAAACATTCAGAATTACCGAATGGACTAGCCCTAAAGTACATATTCTATTAAAGTAGGCTCCAGGGAGGTTACAATGAGAAAGAAATTAGTCTGATAATACTCTACTTGGGAATATTTTGATGAAATTATTGAAAGGCTGTGTAGTTTTCCATGCATTTTGACAGTAACCTAAAACTGAAGAATTACTTTTTGAATCTTATACTCTTAAGGATATGAAAACTACAGAACCTTTTTAATTTCATTGAAATCTAAATTTGAAATGTTCCTTCAGAGCTTTCTCCATAGGATACAAAGTTGATTGATTTTTCTCAACAACTTTTTGAACCATAAAGTCCAAAGGAATGTTTTGTTTTATCATATACGCATTCTGTATAAGAAAAAGGCTTTCTAAAATCGGGTCAACCTTCTCTTATTCATTATTCATAGTTAATTTATCACACTTGGAATTCCTATTTCCTCATGAATCCCGTTTAGTGCCGTCGGTGTCTGTGTGTTGAAATAGGGCGCGTCCATTATGTAAGTGCATGTGTGATAACACCAGTCACATGGCGTGAAGATCTGTCTGCTACGATGCATCTTGGTGTTCGAGCTCCTATGTCAAAATATCTACGAGGTCACCTGTCATATGAGAATGCAATAAAACTGATGGCTCTTGCGTCAGCATATGCATCTAAATGCAATGTGAAAATTTTGTGGCTAAAAATGTTTCCCTTGCCGTACCGAATGCACTTGCGTGAAATGGCCCGTGGCCCGTGTTTAGAATTGAAACGAGATGATTTATTTTTCCAGTTTGAATAAGACACAAAACAAAGTTTCAAACCGCTGCACAGGTGTTATTATTAAAGTCTGAACTACTAAATCATCCCATTTCTTTTCAACTCTTTCTTTATCTAATGAAATTGAGCTATTTCTTCCTCTAAGACTGTGTGGCTCTAGGTGGTACGCTCGTCAGTGCCACATCAACCACTTTATCTTTTCTCCCCACCCTTTCTATATATATATATATATATATATATATATATATATATATTGAGAGAGAGAGAGAGAGAGAGAGAGAGAGAGAGAGCAATGCTCTCCCAAATTTGGAATGGAGCACTCTGGTAGATGGGGAAATGTACGTGGTACTGGATGGGATAATGGATAGTCTATAGCCACACAGAAGGGTTGTAATACAACGAAACAGTGTGGATGACTCGATTATATATATATATATATATATATATATATATATATATATATATATATATATATATATATATTGCGTCGGGTACAAAGGTCTGGCTCTCAGCTAATTCCACCCTAGCCAACTTTAACGAATCGACACATACTTTTCGGCGAATGCAAACGTGAAAAGTCTTCTGATTGGCTCATCAATGAGAGAGTAGCTTTCCTCACCGAAAGACACGTTTGGAAAATATTATCTCTCCTTAATAAGCTCACTCAGAACGCACCCGGAGACAATATATCTTTCCAACCTCCGTTTGAAAAGAGTTCTTAACCATCAGGAACGAACGAACAGCCGTGTCAAAATCCCTTTTTCGAAAAAATCATTACTGTTTTTTTTTTTAGACTGGGAAGATTCCACTTGAGAAAACGTTCATCGCTTAACTCAGAGAAAATCTGTCACCTTCGTGATCAAGTGATGATTGTGTCAAACACACACGTGCATAAATACATATGTTACCGATTTCTTTCCAGTAGGTCTACATATTAACTGAACATAGTCTCAACCAATGGTTATATCTCATTGTCGTGGTCTCTCTCTTGTTGACCTACTTGAGTGGAAGCATTCCCCAACCTCTTCAAAATCTCCATTCCTTTTTTGATGATCATTTTTGGGGCTTTGTATTTGAACATAACTTTTGTTTTGATTCTGTTCATCCTCAACTCTATCTTAAAGCTTTCCTTACTTAAATTATTCAATATGTTATAGCTCATTTCGAGTGTCTGATATTATTACAATGTTATCAGTAATTATCAAATGGTCTAAATATTATCCGTTGATGTTTACTCACATTTTCTTCTAGTCAGTTTTCTGAGAGTTGCTGTCAAGACTTACTGTGAATAGTTCAGGGAAAATTGTATCCCCTTGTCTCACTCCTTTTCCATCTTTATATCATTTGCATATTTATGTAGTGCATTTTTGTATATATATATATATATATATATACATATATATATATATTTTAAAAAGCTTCTATCTAGTTTTTATTAATGCCTTGTACTTGCTTTTAGTTAAAGATTACAGTGTGTTCTACTGAGTCAAATGCTTTTCCATAATCAACAAAAAACATAGTAGTTGGTTGTATTCTCTTGTTTTCTTTCCATGATAAGCTGATGAACTGTATGTAGATGGGATATTATTGAGTAGTCACTCCTTGAACCAAGCTGTTGATTGATTTTAGACCTAGAGCTTTTGCCAATCTGTTTGTAAGTATTTTAGAATAGTTTTAACATGTTAGATAGATATATAATGAAGTGATAGTTTCCGTGGTCTTTACTATCTGCTTCATTGTAAAGCAGGATCACTATTCATATGCAGGAGTTTTGAAGCAACTTTCGTTATTGAGTACACCAAGTGGATAGCTACGCTAGTCCTTCATTGAAAAGACCTATCCTGCATTTTGTAAAAGGTTTGTAATTATGCTATCATCTGGAACTTTTTTGCGTTTCATATTTTTGGGCACGAACTTTATTACACTATATCTGGATCATCATTCGTGTCTACGAGAGTGTCCCCACACAGGGCATTTTTTTTTTAAATCACGAAGCATATGAGTTTGCATGATATTCTTTGATAATTCATATCGTTCGTACATTTGGTAATTTTTCCTTTTTCTCAATCAATGCAGCATCTATTGTTAGCTCGAGCACGCAGCATATCCAGTGAGATTTTAATTCTTCCCTTTCCTTCTATCTTCTTGTCTCTTCCGTTTGATTTCCTTTTTTTTCTTCTCTTGTTTTTGTGTTTACAGTTTGATTTTTTCTTCTCTTTCATATCGGTTTCAGGGTTACCTTTGTTATCGTTCTTTTTGCCTACGATCTCCGTTGTTTCTATTATTATATCAGTAAAACTTTTACTCATAATATCCGAACTACTTCAACTATTCCACAACGTCTGGAATTTGTTTCTACTGCTTCTTGAAATTCGGTATTGCTATCTCCCTCCCCATTTCCTTCAACCCCAGTCCTTTCTCCCCACCCCTCTCTCTTTATGTATAAATTTATATTTAGGCACCAGATTAAGATTTAAGCAGGTTTTATTGAAGACGACAGGGGAGGATTATTATAGCAATTCTCTTGTACATTTCTCTTGCTTTCATACAAAATAACGCACACGAACCCAAACCGTCGAAAGTTTTTCGCTCATGATCTCAATATTAAGTAATTAAAACTTACATTTTGAATTTACAACGTTCTCAATAACAAATATGGTCGATTGAGTCATTCATCCCGGGAAAATATATCAAAGTGATTGGTATACGACACCACAAAAGCTAGGGGGATCTTCAGTTGACTCCTTCAACTCACACCTAGCATCACTATCACGTGACTAAAAACATGTGTTTAAAAATGTTCTCAAAAAAAAAAAGAATGTGAAAACAATAAAACAAAAAGAGTGAAGATTTTTTGGAATGTTAAACTAATAACAACTATGTGTTCTTGATAATGACCAAAATAGTTGATAGACTTGATCCGAATATCTGTCTTAGCCAGAAGATTGTTATTCTTTCAAGTCCTACTGTGGTTATAGATATTTTAGAAGAATTTGTTTTCATGTTTGCATTTTGATATAAGCTCCGATTTTTGTTAAGTAGTTTGTATTGTTGGTGGGAGGAAATTATCGTGACCTTTTCTTCTAAGCAGAGTATGCAGTGTTTTGAAGTGTCGCTGTAGACTTGTGCTGTTATTCTCATTTACCTTCTTATTATGACATTACAATAAGAATTACGCCATAGAACCTCTTAAGATACATTAAAATAGCCGGAGATAAGTTGCAACTTTGAAACAACTAAAAATTAAGGTACTTAGATTATCAAAAATAAATTATCTGATAAAATAGCTTCATGGTGTCGATCGATATATAGACAGCCCCATCATTTTGGACGGGTATATTTCAGCATATATATTGCACGTATATATGGTCATTGAAATACATCATAAAGAAGTTTTTCGTTTCTAAGTATGCAATTATTGACTATAATGACAACTATAAATAAAGTGGTCTATATCAGTGAGGAAACATTACCTCATTGCCTTCAATAACGGGATAATGTCATCAGTAATGAACCAACAATTCTTTGAGAATAACAGAGGGACATTAGTAGACCCTTCAACGTAACAGCCATCCATCCTTGGTCGTTTCAAAAACGTTAAATACGAGAAGAACTTCCAGTACCATCAACTGTGTAGATACTGCAAACGTTTCTTATGAAGGAGGCATGGCTGAAAAGATCGAAAGTGTTTGTCGACGATGTAACATTAAGTTGGTGTTCAATAGTAAAACTGCTGATCTAACGTTGGTCAATCACAAGAGAAAGGTCCAGCAAAAGATAGAGCTTATAACATCTCACGCATTTGTAGAAATTATATAAGGTATAAACAAGGTGACTGATTACAGTCATAACGGAAGAACATGGAGCCATTGTAAGAGGAGTGGGGGGAAAATCGGGTCCGGTGGAACATATTTGAACTGAAAAAGGTACACATTACCCCCTCTTGGATGAGGTCAAGATAATTGATAAGAAGCATCGTTGTGGTGAGGAGTGAAGACGCTTAAGGAAGCAGCATATATTGGCTTATCAGAAGAATGTATGAGTAAGACTATTTCGGATTTTAACACTACGTATTTTTCTTTACTTTGTAATATAGGTGTTGGACCACTCCCATGTGTATAGTTTTGGGAATTGCTCGAGGGCCCAATCAGTGGTATGATCTAGTGTATGTAACTAGCGCTACCAAAAACGCATGGTTCCAATTGGTACATTAATGATCATGATTCTTCTTTCTATTCCGAAAGAGACAAAGGACATTAGATGGAATACTGTGTCCGATAAAGGAATAAACTGAAAGCATTTCAATGTTTAAAAATTATGGAACAATCTGTCTGTACCATAATATCATCAGCATCAACAGCAGCAGCCTTTTAGCGTCCGTCATTAGACACAGACCTTCCCGCATTATTGCAAAACCTCTCTATTATGGGTGTCGCAGGGCCAGTACTTTCTAAATTTGTCTAGCTCGTCACACAATCTTTCTTTCTGTCGGCCACAATTTCGCATATGATTTCTAAGGACCTGTGTTCTGATTTGTGAGGTCCATTGGTTGTCTGAAATTCTTGCAATATGTCAAACCCATTGCCATTTGAGCTTTCTGACGGTTCCTCTGATATCTCAGACTTCTGTTTCTTTTCTAATATACTGTGATGTCATATGATTTCTCCATGTGAAGTTGAGCATGAGTCTCTCATGTACACTTGGCATGGTTCTCAGTTTGAGGTTTGCTTTTCGGTCTGGTTAAATGTCTAAGCTTCATAAGTGACTATCAGGAGAATGCACTGGTTGTGCACCCTTCTTTTGGGGAATGAGGTAATTTTTAGTCGAGCTTGCTAAACCAAAAGCTTGCCATGCTAGTTTGATTTTTCGCTTAATTTCTTCTTTGGGAGATTCCATGGAGATTTGTTGTCCTAGGTAGATGTAGTTGTCTACTTTCTTCATCTCTGCGTTTTAAATTTTAATAATGTCCTTGTCCTCAACATGTATGTAGCACACGACATCGTTCTGCAAGAGTTCATGCGGAAGTCAACTTTCTTGCTTTCTTCATTTAGTGCTCTCTGCATTATATGGAGATCACGAAGGTTCTCAATGAAGAGGACAAAATGGTTTGTTGAAATGGTTCAAAGTCTCTATGTACCCTGATGTAAAAACTACCATGTTGGTAGATATGTTGCAGTACTCTGACATATATGGGGACTATGCCTAGTTGTACCATGGTGTCAATATCTTTGGAATTTCAACCGAGTCAAAGACCTTTTCAAAGCCAACTAATGCTACAGTGGATTTCGTTCGATAATCCGCTGCTTTCTCTCTTATTTGGTTCACAGAATGGAAATAGTCGATGGCTGAGTAGCTTTTTCTGGAGTCAGCTTGTTTCCATGATTGGTTTTTATCTAGCATTTTGGTGATTAGCTTAGTGATTACTTCGGTGAAGAGTTTGTTGATGCCGTAGAGTAGGCTTATTGGCCTGTTCCTGCTGAGGTCTTCCGGGTTTCCTGTTTTTATATAACAGCATCATGATTGCAGTGATCAAGTTTCTTTTGGGTGGTTCCGTTCAGTTATGTTAATTCAATGTTTTCTATTGTTGTCGGTGGCGGCTCGAGGATTCTGCGTTTTTCAATGAGATTCTTCATTTCCTTTGAGAGTCTACTTATGGTTTGTGTACACTTTGGCTTAAACATACTTGTGATTGATCATAATGTTGTATTGTTGCTGAGCTCGTTGATGTTCTCTTCTGATTTAGTAAGGAGTTCATATCGTTTTCTTCCAGTTCCAGTTTGAATGATAGGGTGGGCTCTTACGTAAGTGATTGCAATTTGGTGCACAGCATTTTCCTGTGTTGACGTGTTGCTCAAGTACTTATTTACAAGTGTTGCAGCTTATGTTTAGATTGTCTTTCTTCACGTTGCATGACCAGAGAAAGAGACAAATAAAACAGACTCTCTTTCTTTACAGATATTATACATTACTCATGGTGAAGGTCGTAGAATAAAGATATCGAATCACCCAAAGAAAGATGGAATATATAAAGGCACATATCAATGTGCGCATGTGTTTATTTTATAATAGATAGAAAAGCCCTGAAGCTTATATTAAGATTTACTGCAAGCTACTTGATGGGAAGGCAAATAAACCAATAAAATCATCCCGTACGAGTGCGAACAAACAAATACACTGGAAAAAAATTGCATATGAGCTCATAATATAGTTAGATGGTAAACTTTTAGGTAAGTGTGAACACTGTCTGATACAAAAGAATCGATTTACAATGTATTTGAATTTACGCTTGCATAAATTGTTATGAAAAAATGATAAAATAGATTAATAGAAATCAGACTGTGTTTACTTTGGTAATGTAAAGCATTGCCGATACGCTGGCAACGACATCTATAATAGATTGGTCACTGTGAAATAGAATAACATGATCAAACAATTAAAGGGTTGTAAGAAAATGAGATAGGATTTCATCATATAACAATGAAGATTGCGTAACAGAAAAGCCAGACGTTTAATTTTAATTAAAAGAAAACAACACCTTGATGATTTTCCAAATAATTTTTCAAAATTGAACCCACCAATAGAAATTTATTTTCAAAAGCAAACTTGTTGAAAAATGTTCTGGGGGTCCCATTCCGTGGTCATAGGTCTGGACTGTCTTCAGTTACGCGACAAGAGTCAAACGGACTGATATTTAGTATATCATAGTAAGTTAGTCTTCACGTTAGCGCAAACAGTGTTGGGCATAAGCTAAGAGGTAGATTAAGCCAAAATCTGAGGAGTTGCTCCAGAATCCCGTTACTGACCACAGAAGATTTCTGACCATCTCATCCACGGATAGACAAAAATTCAATGAATCTTATTGCAATTCACTAAAAGTTTGTCCATTTCCTCTCATCTACCAGAAAAAAATTACTCGACATAACCTCCCAAGTACGGATGTGAACCTGGACTATGTTTTCAGCAAGTCAGATTCTAAAAATTATTCCCAAATGCTTACTGGAGGGTGGAGTGATCATTTTACATTAAAATTTATATTGAAATCGGCACAATTTTTGTGCCCAAGAGCAGTTAGACGCCGTCGGTAGCTTTTTTTTTTCAGCCAAAGTTTAGAGAGGTGCAGTTACTTTGTATCGTTTTCATAGAACGAGTGAGAGTAAGAAAATCTATTCCAGTACATGACCCTCCATTCAGCTGCTAAATTTTTTACTTATACAGTTTTCCTCTCAAAGATACTAGGCTCTTACTCTCCCCCTGTCTATCAAAGATACGAAAGTTATTTGATTAGTTGAACGCTAAACAATGTAAGAGCTGTGTTTACTCGCATTTTAAGAATAGATGAAATTGAACAAAATCTGATAATTTCTCATCTTTATTTTTCTTTTGCTGTCGAGAGGAATTAATGGCGAATCGTAGAATATCGAGAAAAAAGTGTTTACCTTTCGTTAAAGGGACCCATGCAGTTTTCAGCATTCTAATCCATTGGCGATATTTGCAACAGGAGATTATACACGTACACTTCAACTTTTAGAAAACCTTTTACCGTTTTCCTTGAAACCATACGAAAATATCAGAAACGAAAACCGTTAATAAAAATCTTTTTCTTTTAAGGAATGAGATATTCATCCCTTCCGAGGACATTTTCATTATTTAAACAGTACATAAAAACGAAAGAAACCTTATAATTTTTCCACCATGATTTGAAATACAGAGAATAGCATGGATCCCTTTATCGAGAGATTGCTACAAAACCATCACTCATTAATTGACTCATTTTTCTGTAAAATTTTACGATTGAAGTTGTTATAAACCTCACACCTTTGCTCACTTGAAAATGATGTACAAATGAAAAAAGAAATGGCAGAAATGATAAAAGGAAAATAAGAATAAATTTCAAATATAAATATATATATATATATATATATACATGAATTATATTGTTATTGCTTTGAATAAATTGAATTCTTAAATATTTTGTTTGGCGCCGTTTGTAACATGAAACGGGTGAGGGTGTAAAATTTTACAATCGGGTAGTTCAGCCAGTCTATTAATTTTAAATTCAAAACTTAATAGAAAAGAGATAAATTAAACTCCTTGGTGATAAAATATATCAAAAATGGTTGGTCACGATTTGTCAAACCGAAATTATTGACATTGTTATAAACATATATTTTCCCAAGCAGAATGAAGTGATCTAATCAAATCTGACTTTACTTGGAGACTTTTTGTTTCGAAGAAAAAGAATCTTTTTTTAGCGGAAGCGAATGGATTGGCTCTAAACTGGTTGATCGATTTACAATGTACATACAATGTAAAACAGGACCGGGAATTGTGTCGATGTTTACAACATCTGATGTTTATTTTTTAATATAAACATCTCCTAAACTGGACCCTGACTTTCTGACAGCAAACATAGTCGCCTCTTTTCCTGAAAAAATGGAAGGGTAGTGCTCAGAGAAAGTGTTTGGGGTCAGTCAAGGTTAGTGTTTAGGATTAGTGTTTAGGGTTATATAAGTCAATTACTGAACAAATGAAAGCAATATGATCGCGATGGTTAATTCACCATTGCAATTCTGAAGGATATGTGTGGAGCAAAGCTCTAGACGCACCTAACTGTCGCCGTAGCCTGTATTTTAAACTCCTATACATATTCTTAATGTTATGAATATGTGAAATGTGTACTCAAACTGTTATGAATTTAAAAAGAAACAGTCTCCAGAAAGTAGGGGTCCAATTCAGGAGATAATCATATAAAAAATTGAACGTCAGGGTCCAGTTTTATGTTATGAGTACATTGTAAATTGATCATCTCATTTAGAGACTATTCACTTGCTCTCCCTAAAAAAGATTTTTTTTTCTCGAAAACGAAAATCTCCTTGAAACTTTGATCAGATTCAGTAGAGGCAGTTCATTCAGCACATGAAAAATATGTATTTATAGCGATTTCGTTAATTTCCGTTAATTTCGACTTAACCAATCTTATCCAAATAATTCAAGTTGCTCTTACGGAAAAAATTCAAATTTAGGTTGGTTATTTATAATATTAAAATATATCAAAAATAATTTAAGATCTTCAGACAGATCCTGCCGATCCAAGCTACTCATCCATAGGATCACCTCCGTTTATATCAATTTACTGCCAACCATTGGCATGTTTCAATTAGTTATAGGAATTACCTGGAGTAATCGTCTACGCTCCGATAATTTTACAAGGATTAAAAGAAACTAAAGTTTTCAGACAAGTGAAAGAAAAGTGTCCATTCATTTGTTTTCTTCTTAAATAGGAAAAAGTTTCCCTTGACTTTTAGCCCATTGAAGGGGAGAAAAATCCCCTAAAATTTGAACCCCTGAAAGGGTGTGGAAGTTTTTTTTCCCTCCTTTTCTCAAGTAAAGGGAAAATTTCCCTGCAAAAATTGAACCCTTGAAAGAGAAGAAAGTTCCATTTTATTTTAAGATAGTTATTCAAAGTCTCTAATATGTGAAATAGACTTAGTGGTGATAACGACCGATAATTGTGTTACTTACTTGCTATTTTACTCATAGCTTTGGAGAGGAGACGGATTCATGCTTTTTCCGAGGGCGTTAGTGCTAGTGTCACCCAAGTTTGATCCCAAGTCATGGGAAGTGCTGCTCACCAATCGGCCATCGGCATTTCCTGTGTCATTTAAGGAGAGAGATTTTTCCAAGTTAGCACGAACGCTACTGGACACAAAATAAGGGACCATTTTAAGAAAAAACTTCCATTGCAAACTGACTTCCTTAATAAATTGTTAGTCGCGTTTCTATAATAACTCTTACCTGTTCTTTGGATCAAAACTCAGTTATGTAGAGTCAGAAAGACATCAAAAATTACATTCATTGTTTGCCCAGTACCTATCAACTTTTGCCTCGGTGGTTAGTGCGTACCTGACCCCTGATTTTACCGTCAAATATAATCACTTTTTAAAAAAACTGGAGTTGCTAAAGCGGTCGATGGGACTATCCCTGGGATCGATAGATACCTGACGTCAAATGAAGTCGATAAACAAGCACACATCCGTATACGAAGTGAAAAGAAAACCCATAAATACAACATGCTAATACACATTTATGATTTAAATATGATCAGCTTTTATTGTCACTTTAGTTTATATTTTGTTTAAGTTTTCAATACACATTATATGCTGACTTATTATAGTTATTGTATCAGTTGATGTATAATTATATACCATGGATGAAACAGTAGTAAGATATGTATGTTAGATGAGGGGTAAGTTGGTTACCACCGACAGCAAAGATGTGGATACTACTGATCCTAAACTCGAACTGGCTAACCGCTCAAAAAGTTTGAAACAATTCAAACTATTGAAATTTTTTTTTCTGGTCAGTCGAATGCATTCCACCTCCTCTGTCCTTAAATTTGCGACCCTTCTATCATGGTCAGCCAAAATCAGGACACACCCGCTTAGAGGTGAGCCCTGAACTACATTGTGATCTGGCTATTGGGGCTGTATTTCCAGGTATTACCATTCGCCCTAGAACTTCTGATCTTTGTATCTTTCTTTCTGCAAAGGAAAACGAACAATCAAATACACAATGCAATATCGCAAAAGGCAACCCCGCTTTAAATCGGGGTTGCTCAACTTAAATGCTATCGTGTATCGTGATAATTCAATCCTTGAATGGGCGATGGACAACTGCGCAGAAATGGCGGGCGTTTTGAAATTTAGGTGCGTTGTACGGTTTTAAAAATCAAAGTCAGTAATTGACAATGAAAATTAGTCAACAGAAATGTTTTCTACCATTAATTCGTCAAGCAGCACTGTGATTATATTGCAACCCTAATGCTTTTGCATTAGCTAAGTCTCACCAGACACAGGGATTGATTCGATGATATCTGAAGACATGTGTAACGAATTTACATTACTTTCATTTAAAGAAACAGCGAAAGCCACTAATTTCATCTTTTTTCAGCTTAAAAATTTGTCGGCATTTTTTGAATATATCCTATACACGTTGACAGTTGAAATATCTTGTTTGTGAAACTTTGTGACGTCGACAAAGAGGTTGAATACACCTGCGTTAAAGGTTCTCCGACAATAAATGACAGGGAACCACTGCAAACAACAACCTTGAAGCTGAATTAGGAAAATTTGTGGAAAATGATTATTTAACTAAGAAAAAGAAATACAAAAAAGACCGCTATCAAATAACAATCAACATAGACGCCATCGGGGCGTCGACGTAAGAAAATAACAATCTCGATTTATGCTATCGGGAGATCAGCGTAAAAATTAGCATTATGTGTTTTCTTTACTATGCAAACATTAAACATATGTTGTTTCTTTACTTCGTAAAACATTAAAGTTATGTAGTTTTCTTTACTTTGCATTAAAATTGTGCAGGTTTTTTTTTAATATGTAGAACATTAAAATTATGCGGTTTTCTTCACTTTGTGAAACAGGTGTTGGGCCACTCCCCCGAGTATAGTTTTTGGAGTCGCCTGAGAGCCTGGTTAGCGGTACGATTTAGTCTGTATGAGGCGCTACCAAAAATGAATGATTCCTGCTGGTGTATTAATGACCATAATTCTTCTTACTGCTCCTAAGAGACATGAGATGGAATTCTTTGATCAATAAAGAGGAAACTGAAAACATTTCCATTTTAAAAATTCTGAAATAAGCTGTTTCTACTGCCAACGTTGCTAAAAAAAGAATAGTTTAATCACAGGCCTTGTGGCAAATGCTTAAATTCTCTGTTTGATACCGTATTTTTTGTTGGGGGGGGGTCGTTGCCTCACCAAGGAAAGAGACCGATGAAAGTGATTCTCCTTCCTAACAAATATTATAAATTACACTTGAAAATGCCCCCCAAATAGAAGAAATCGCACTACCACCCCCGAAAAAAAATTCGAATAAATTAAAACTTCTATCAATACCCACGCTCGTACGCATGTGTTTATTTTTATGATAAATAAATTAACCAAAAAGTTACTTGAATTTTATATCCTCTCCCTGCTCTCAGGAATGGACAAAGAAAGGGTCAGTTAAAATATATAAACACGATAGCATAGGATAAGATGGAGAAAGCAATCTATGAAAGTCAATAAGAAGAAGTTTGAAGGAACAATGCAGCTTAGATAGTCCATAAGAATAATTTTGAATTGTCGATGTTAGGTTTTGAGATGCTACAACCGACTCTGATGATTTTTCCAAATTGATACCGAAGCAAAGATCATTAGACTCTAAATCAAAAATTAGTTGCAAGTTACTGAACGAGGCCTCAAAGGTTCTCCGGTAAGGAAATGACCGTGAAAAATAAGCTTTGGGTTTCATTTGAAAAATCAGAAAAAATATGAAAAAGGAAAGAAAAAAGTGAAATTTGTTCGTTCTAAAATAACAATCCAGTCGACCACAAGCGGTGGCTCGGTTTGAAAGAATAACAACCTCTACTGACACAATCAGACAGTTGGCCTGTACTAAAATAATGATCTCAATGGACAGCACCAGAGGGTTGGCCTGTATTAAAATACCGATCTCGATGTATGGCATCGTAGGGTTGGCGTGAGACTGAATGATGATCACAATAGGAAGCATCGGAGGCTTTCCCTGACATAGAATAACAATTTTGATGGACAGCATCAAAGGGGTTGGCGTGTATCAAAATAACAATCCTGATAAATAACATTGGACTGTTGGTGTGAGACAAAAAAATAAACAAAACACTCTCAAAGGGCAGCATTGGAAGGTTGGCGCTAAACAGAACAAAGATCTCAATGGACAGTATTAAAGGTTTTCTGTGGGACATAATAACAATTTCAATAGACAGCATAGTAGGATTAGCGTGTATTAAAAAAACAATCCAAATGAACTGCATTGGAGTGTTAGCGTAAGACAAAAAATAAACAAAATACTCTCAATGGGCAGCATTGGAGGGTTGGCGTAAAACAGAACAAGGATCTCAATGGACAGTATCTGAGGCTTTTTGTGAGACACATTAACAATTTCGATGGAAGGCATTGGAGGATTGGTGGGTATCAAAATATCAATCTTGATGAATGGCATTGGAATGTTAGCGTAAGACAAAAAATAAGCAAAACACTCTCAATGGGCAGCATCAAGAGGTTTGCGAGACAACATAACGGTATCAATGGATAGCTTCAGAGGCTTCCTGTGAGATACAATAACAATTTCGATCGACGGCATCGGAGGGTTTGGCGTATATCAGAATAACGATCTCAATGAATAGCATTGGACTGTTGGTGTAAGATAAAAAATAAACAAACTCTCTCAATTGACAACATCGTAGGGTTGGCGTAAGACAGAATAACGATCTCAATGGACAGCATCAGAGGCTTTCTGTGAGACACAATAACAATTTTGGTAGACAGCATTGGAGGGTTTGGAGTGTATCAAAATAACAATCCCGATGAATTGCACAGGAGTGTTGTTTTAAGGCAAAAAGTAAACAAAACACTCTCAATGGGCTGCATTGGAGGGTTGGCGTATGAAAAAATAACAATCTCAATGGGCAGTATGTGAGGCTTTCTTTGAAACACAATAACGATTTTGGTAGACGGCATCAGAAAGTTGGCTGGTATCAAAATATCAATGTTGATGAATGGCATTGGAATGTAAGCATAAGACAAAAAATAAACAAAACATTCTCAATGGGCAGAATAAGGAGGTTGGCGAGAGACAATATAACGATCTCAATGGACAGCTTCAGAGGCTTTCTGCGAGAAACAATAACAATGTCGATACAGAGCATCGGAGGGTTTGGCGTGTATCAAAATAACAATCCCGATGAATAGCATTGAAATGTTGGCGTTAGACAAAAATAAACAAAACACTCTCTATGGGTAGCATCAGAGGCTTGGTGTAAGATGAAATAACGACAAACGGCATCACGAGTATCAAAGTAAGAATTCCACTGTACGGCATAAGACAAAATAACGATCTTGATCAACAGCATTGGCAGGTTGGTGAGTATTGATATAACAATGTCGATTGACGCAATCGGAGGGTTGGTGATGTAGTGGAATAACAGGTTTGGTGTTAGATAAATTGATATCAATGGACGGCATTGTAAGCTTTGCGTGAACAGAATAATGATCTCGATGGACAGTATTTTGGAGGGTTGGCGTAAGAGAGGATCACAATGTCAACGGACGGCATCGGAGGGTTGGCAAATGACAGAATGACAATCTCGATGGACAACATTGAAGACTTTGCGTATACTTGAATAACATCAGAGGGGTGGTGTAAAAGAAATTGATTTCGATGTACGGCATTGGAAAGTTGATGTAAGATAACTATCTTGATGGATGGCAACAAAGGGTTGACTCTAAACAAAAAGATAAAGGGTTGACGTAAGACAAATAACGATTTTGATGGACGACATCGGGAGGTTGGTGTGAGACAAAATAATCATCTCGATGGACGGAATCAAATTGTTGGCTTAAGACAAAACCATTTTGATGTAAGACAAAGTAACAAAGTAAAAGACAGATGGCATATGAATATTGGTATAAAACATCAAAAAAACGATGTTGATGGACGTTTTCAGAGATTTGGCGTGTACCAAAATGATAGTCCTTATGGACGGCATTGGAGCGTTGGTGTAAGAGAAAATAACGATTTCAATGGACGGTATCGGTGGGTTGGCATAAGACAAAACAATGATATCGATGGACAGCATCAGATAGTTTTTCGTAAAACAAAACGATATAAATGTACAGCATTTGAGAGTTGGCGTAAGACAGAATGACAATCTCAATAGCGTTGGTTGGTGCAAGACAAGATAATAATCTCGATGGATGACAAATAACGATTGCGATAGACGATATCAGAAGTTTGGCGTAAAACCAAATGATAACGATGTACAGCATCAGAGGGTTGGTGTTAGATAAAAACAAACGATCTCGATTGACAGCATTCAAATCTTGGTACAAGACAAAATAATGATCTTGATGGAGGGGTGGTATTAGATAAAATATCGATTTCAATGGAGGGCGTCATAGGGTTGGCTCGGTGTAAGACAGAAAACTGACCACAATCGAGGGTCAGTGTGGATGAAGACATTTCGATTTACTGCATGGGAGGGTTGGTGTAAGACAACAATCTTGATGGAAGCATCAAAAGTTTGGCGTAAAACAGCATCGAAGGGTTGTTGTAACGACATCGATGGACGGCATCGGAAGGTTGGCGTAAAACGAAATGACAATCTCGATGAATAGCATCAGAGGGTTGCTATAAGACTATAATGAATTTGATGGATGACATCAGAAAACTACCGTGAGACAAAATTTCGATCCCAGTGGATGCCATTGGAGGACTTGTGTATGACAAAGTACTGATCTCAATGGATGTACGACAAGTTGGTGTAAAACAACAAAAAAAAACGATCTTGATGGATGGCATTAAAGGGTTAGCGAATGACTGAATGACGATATCGATGGACAGCATTGGAAGGGTTGCATATAACAAAATGATCTCTATGTACGGCATTGCAAGGTTGGTGTTAAGACAAAATAAAAATCTTGATGGCCGGCAGCAGAGGGTTGACTTAAGACAAAATAAAGATCCTGAAAGACGACCTTGGAGGTGTAGCGTGTATCAAAATAATGATCTCGATGAACGATGTCGGAGGATTGGCTCAAGACAAAATGACAACCTAAATATACTTTGATTTGTGCTTTTAATCCATTCCACAATTTTTTGTACCGTTCAAAGCATCACTGTTAAGGTATTATTGTAATTTAATGTGCTCCCAGCTTATACCCAGTGACACAGATTTATACGTCAGTACATTAACCGTACTACATAAAAAAAACCTGCCTCAACCAAAGTTGCACGCACCACTGAAGGTACCCTGTATATATATGGAAAAACTGTTTCTAAATACCTTTTGACTTAATTATAGATGTAAATCTTGGAACGGATTTAGAAGAACTGGCCTGAAGTATTTTGTTTGTGCAGTCTTTTGGTGACGTCATTTATTTGTATTTTTTTTTTTTTGAAAACTTAGAATTTTTTTTTCTCTTTTTTACCTTTTTCTCTCCTCATGAATATTGCCAAGGAGAGAATAAGTTTTGACAGCTTTTTTCTCTGTAGTGGAAGAAAATAAATAATAGATAACAAGCTGACATCATAAAATTGATATAAATTTTGTTGTTGTCTGTTACGATCTTTGTGTGCACAAATGACTAAAATATTTGGCTTTGACATGCCTGCCTGACTGTTAGGAGGGAGTGGGCAAAAAGGTTCTTTGATTAGGGAATAGGCAAAAAAGAAAGAACCGGCCTGGATGATAGTCCTGACTCCGTCTGGATTAGCTTTTTCATGAGTAGAGTGATGTTTTTCTTCAAAAAAGAAATCGACGATAGCCGTTCGTATCAGTGGATTTTACTCAACATTTAGTTTAAACTACGCCACTTTTGTTATAAACTTATCCGATATTGATGTTGAAGTTAACATTTATTGTCAAGAATGATTTTCTTTGTAAAAAGAATGTCTTTATCATTTCTGATTTCAATCAACAACATATTTTAAAAATTGAGATAATCTTTCAAAAGCCTTCGGAAGTATTTTCTGTTATTTACACAGTAACTATAACGCTAAACTGGGTCGTTATTTGTAAAAACTATATCTTTCAAAGAATCTTTAGGATTTCATATCGGAATTTTGAACCTAAACATCTCCTTTCAAACATTTTAATAACGTTGATACAAAAAATTGTGCAGACTACATTGACCTGCCCAAGAGTGCGTGTGGGCCTCTATAGCTATGCCTGGGAGTGTGTTTGAGCCTGGCCAAGGGTGTGCCACACCCATGCCAAGATTCGATCGTACAATCTGTCAGTTCCTACACTGAATTCTCTCGAACAATTTTAGGCTTCCATCCACCTGGTTGTGCCGGTTGAAAACATGTTTTGTAAAGAACAGTTTTATTTCAGTATTGTCAGATGTTCAATTATTTTGCCACTTTTTTTATATGTGCGTGAATTTGCATAATCCACGGCCAAGGTATATGTTATCTATGGACTTGAAAATTGGCATCACTAATCCTCTAGACAACTCCTAGATTTGCATTTTTTGATCATCAGAAAAAGCCCTTCTGACATTTTGGGGGCCTTATATTAGGGGCTTGATAAGAACATCTAGATTTTCCAGAATCTTGATGTTTCTAAATGTATTGTTTAAACACTATTTCAAACAACAGCGATGTCATAAATAGGATTTATTCTGGCCATATTTATTCTGAGGTGAAATTTTACCCGCAACAGTTGTGCAATTATTGTCTTCGATGGCGAAGTTTTATACATTTTATTTACATAGGTGCAATAAATAGGCATCAATGATGAGTCTATTTATATCTATAACTGAATGTATACAAACCAACCAACACCCACCGCACATGCACTCACTTAATCAAGCATACTCTTTTGATAAACATGCTCTTTATTACGCCTACGAACACACTTATGCACAAGCAAGCATAAACATTGGATGCAACGCACACGCCCACTAACAATCTCATGCTCATATATAGAGCGATGCCTCACTGTAAAGTAATGATACGAAATCAATCTCACCTACATTCACTGAAGTGAGTTCAAGCGTCACAGGTGTCCAAAAAATGTCGATATATCTATCTATGCTCATGCTATGCTTTGTTAACATCTATCTATCTCAGTCTGTACATATATATCTATGATCATATCTGTCTGTTCATATCTATTTCAGACAGTTCACATCCGTCTATCTATTTATCTCAGTCCTTATATATCTATCTGCATATATTTTCGTACCTATAACTCTATCTATCAATCAATCAATCTCAGTCTGTTCATATTTATCTAACCATCTATCTATCTGACTATTCATCTAACTCAGACTATTCATATCTATCTATCTATCTCAGTTTTTTCTACCTTAGTTCATATCTATCTATTCAGTCTAATCCTACCTACCTACCAAAGATAGGATTGAACACTGTGGTATTTTTTTACCTGGCACAGCATGGTTTAAGTATATAAATGTGAGTATAAGTGTGTGTATGCCTGTGTGTACATCAACGTGTGTTGGTACATTTTTGGCATCTGAGAGTGTTTAATATGTATGTGGGTGTATATGCTCGTGTGTGTGTGTGTGTGTGCATGTTCTCGTGTGTGTGTGTGTACATGTTCGTGTGTGAGTGTGTGTGTATTTTCGTGTGTGTGCATGTTCTCGTGTGTAGGCGTGTATGTGTGTACCTTTAAAAGCGTCAATACTTTGAAAAAAAAACTCTCTATAAAGTCTGGTAGAGAAACCAGACAGCTCATGAAAAATGGAGGCTTCTTGTGTGGCATAATGTTCAACAGGCGTCAGGAACAAGTTGTTTCTATCAGAGCTTTCACCCACTTCCTTTTTTTCAGATGAACGATCATCTGTTGTACCGATTGCCGTCACTAACTGATTGATTATCTGTTGACGGGCTGATTTATCTGGAGAAATTTTCTCTGATTTGTCTTTTGTTTGGAGCTAGAACTAATTCCTTCCTGGTGCTTGGACGAGAATACGTTCATCTACAGTCTGACCTACAGTCTTATTTCTCGAGTGAGTTACGATTTCAAAATGCTTGTAGATGTGATTCATATAGTAACGACTAGAGGAAAGTTGAGATTTCATTAAGCAATCAATTTTCGAATAATTTTCAATACCTTGAAAATATTAGCACAATTACAGTGTTTTGGGAAACAGAAATTCAGACACAATTACAGTGTTCTGGCAACACAAAAATCCTGATACAATTACAATTATCTGGTAGCACACAAATATTGGCACAACTACAGTGTTCTGGTAACCCAAAAATACTGGCACAATTACAGTGTCCTGGTAAAGTCTTCGGAGCTAATCCGAAGAGACAGGTTTTCTAAGGACAAGGGATGCTAATCAAAATATCACCAGTGGCCTGATTTTTTTCCAATCTATGTTGCTTACCTTATGGTTGTAAAAAGTGCCGGTGACCGATTGGTTAACACCGCAGAAAATGGACCGGGCAAATAGGACTCAAACTTCAACTGAGACCAGCTCTGATGCCCTTGGTAAAGGTATGAATCCGACTCCCCCTAGCTATGGATAAAATGACGTATAGTAAAGTGAGTGGCACCATCTTAAATGCTGGTTGACATTAAGTCTACTTTGTATGTAGCAAAAACCTTGAAGAACTTATAGTATGTGGAGTCTGGGCAGGGATAGATGTTGCCATAGTCGGTGTAAGGGTGCTTACATTATGGTTGTAGAATAACAATCTAATAACGAGGTGAGGTAGTTAACAGAATCAAAGTGTTAGAGAAAGGAATAAAGCATTGATGATAATGACAATGCTTCTTCATTTAAGAAATTCGCAGACAAATTTATCATTCTATGATATATACTAACATGATCCTAAAAATGATGCTTTTTTTCTCTCTTTCAGATCACCTAAATATCTACCTTGGGAGGTCAAAGGGACGTTGTTCACTCACAGCAGCAATTTTGACATGAAGTCAGTTCAAGGTTGGGGTTCTAGCTGGCCAAAAATAGCCCATACGCTCCCACTTCATAATCAACCCCCCAAAAGAAATTGACAACTTCTATGATGAAGTGAACCTTTTACTCCAAGACACCAGAACATACTTCAATGTCATCATGAGAGACTTCAACGAACAGGTAGGACAAGGAAATGAAAATTGCGTTGGCAGTTTTGGATAACAAATAGGGAGAGGAGAAGACCTTGTAAACTTCGCAACTACTAATGGGTTCAAAATCATGAACACTTTTTTCAAGAAGAAACGCAGTAGGGATTGGACGCAGAAAAGCCGTAACCAAGAAACAGCGAACGAAATAGACTACGTAGCCCCGGGGCAGCATTGTCCCGTTGCACTTAAACGGACAGATTGGGCTCGTCCTGACACTCTCGTGACTGCAGTTCCTCTAGCAACCACAGTTGCTTAGCAACCAAAGTCGCGTCAGCTGGAACTTTTTTTCATGGGTTTCTCCAATTTTCCCACGTAAAGTCCTGACCTTGTGCCATATTTTGCTCTGGCGGGAGAGTAAATAAATGGATGTTCAGCCCCCCATTTTTCTAGACTTTTCGGCATGCATTAAAGTGTAATATCTATTCCACAGCATAGAACGAGGCGCTGGTACTGACCCTCGCCAGCCGAATGGGCCGGAGATCGTGTTGTGATGGGCATCAAAGATCGACCATCAAAGATCGAGTCCACCGGTGCAATGCGTCAGCCAATGAGATTATACTGAGGCTGCGCATTACTACACGCATTGGGAGCGTTTTGATTCGTCCTTGGGCTCTCCCACTATTACTCAGCCCAGCTGCGGGGGGATCCGTTGGCCGGGGCAGCAATGTCCCATTGCACTTAAAGGGGCAGGTCAGGCTCGTTCAGATGCTTTCGTGATTGCGGTTGCTTTAGCAACCACGGTTGCTTAGCAACCATAGTTGCATCGGCTCAAACTATTTTTGATGGGTTGTTCCTATTTTTCCCACGTAAAACCTTGGCATTCAGTTGCATTTTGCTCTGGTGGGAGAGGAAATAAATAGATGCTAAACCTCACATGGAGAGACCACAAGACGGCACAATTTATTTGGGATAAAACAGGAGTCCGAGACATCATAGAATCCATCAAAAACTCAAATGGCGATTGGCTGGCCATGTTGCAAGAATGACAAGCAACCAATGAACATCATGACTCACAATATGGATCCCTACAAAACCACATTCGCAACCGAGGCCGGCAGAGTACTAGATACAGACATGAACTAGACAAACTGAAACGTACAGACTCCTCCACACTCACAATAGAGAAGTGTGGCAAATCCAGATGAACGTTTATTGTCAATTGCATCCAGCTATCCAGAACCACTTGGCGATAGGGTTGTTCACCTCTGTGACTGGTTCAAGTGTGGAAAAAAGAATGTAGAATTGATCCTTTGAAATATTGAAGTCCGATGGCCTTTGATTATTCAATGAATTTTGTGAGCAGAAATTAAGAAAAAGAAAAAAAAAACGTAAACATTAAAGGAACATACCTTGCTTTCCAGTCCCTAGTCCAATGTCATACGAACATAATAGTAGACGAGTTAATATTAGTGGAACTCTGTTTTCAGTTGAAGCTCCTGGTTTCTTTTTTTTTTTTTTTTTTTTCAGTTTTTTTTCTCATTTGGTATAGACATTAGAAACTCGTTTCGGGTTCAGGGTGTATATATAGATATAGTGCCGTTATAATGTCATAATAGCTTCATTATGATGTCATTAATGTCATGTCATAATAGCCTCATTGTGATGTCATAATCCATTTTAACGTATTTGTTGTCTCGAAAAATAAACTCGCCTGACAATCATACCATCGGCAGAATCTATGCTTCTTATTGTCTCCTATTTATCACCCTCCCTTTCTTGTCTTCTATTTATACCCCTTCCTGCCCCACTTGTTTCTGGTCACCCAGAAAACAGTGGGCCTTTTTGCCTTAACATGAGATTGGAGGATCCCTTTCAAAATTTCAAAATTCGGATGTGTCCCATCCATATGTATAGATATTTTCATTCAATTGTATAAATACCACTTATTATGTATTAAAGCAGAGTAAACTCACCATTTTTGTGTAGACAGCGCAGACTTTTCCCGACATATTTGGGCATTGCGATGGCAGTTTAGTACACTTAGTGCTCTATGTTCCAATCATATCTCTCAGAATTTCAGGGCGGGGGGAAGTACCATCGATAATGAAAGGTTTGCCGCTTTCATTTATTTCATAATTGATCCATATAACCTTGACACTAAACCTAAACCTGAACCAGGAACATTGAGAGCAAAACCTAAACTCTAACCCTAAACAGGCATGGACTTATTTTTCTCTCTCTGCCTGAAAGATCACTCTTTCGATTTTCACGGTTTTTGTCCAGAAGTTTTATTCTTTCGACTTTCTTCGTCCGAAAAACAGGTCTGAACGTTATGTTTGACGATTTCTTTTTTTCCTCTTGTTTTCTTATGTATTTCCTCGCATGTAACGATCAGATTATCTCAGTTTTTTCATGCTTTTAATCCATTTTCCCTCAAGGGATTTTGTCCATAATTGATTTTTTTCCTTTTCAGTTGACTTAATCTCGCGTTTCACCTGCCAGAATGGATTTTCACGTCTTTTCCCTTTCTTTTTCTCCCGCTTCATTCAAGAACGTTTCTATTCACTTATGTTTAGTTTCGATTGATTCAACATTTGGGGTAAGCTTAATAAGCCTGTCTTTCAAATATGGAAAGTTATTCATTTCCTCCATGTGACTCTGATTGTTGGATTGAATAAGGCTCCAGATATATTTTCCTTACGGTTTTTGTTACTGAATTTTACCTTCGAGTTTTGCTTTTTCCATTGGTCCCCGCTTGCTGCCACAGTGTCTAGGAATAAAGTACGTCTTCTTGTGTTTCTTGTAATGCCTTATACGATCTACAGATTTCCGTCTTATTTTTTATGTCTTTTCCTAAGGTTAGCTATTGAAGGTTCTTAACTTTTCCAATTTGACTTTTTTTAGGCATTTGTTGGGTGTATTTATCAAAGCTTGATTCATTACGATGTTATTTATAAGGTTCACTTAAATTCAGTTTCATTACTCAGCATTATAAAATGCATGAAATATTTTAATGTCTCTGCGCTTTGTGAATTTATAACTATTGGTGGTGTGATGTATGTGAGTTTGCTTTTTTTGCAAAACATACATTCTAATTTCTGTATTTTTAAATTGGCATAGTTTCAAGTTATCTACTTTATACAATGAACTGAGCGATTTCTTCCTTTTCTGTCGTAAACAATGGATTATTCTGCTTGAAGCTAACAATTTCGCAGATAAAAATATCTCCTGCCTCGTATTTGAAACAATGGAATCTTTCACCGAAACAAATTCAGTAGTTTCTTCACTAAAATATCATTTCATAGACGTTCAAAAATATGAAATGAATTTTTCTTACACAGGTTAACTAGCATTTATATATTCCTCTCCAATACTTCGAAATTCTCGTTGTAATAGATGTTTTTCCTTTGCAGTGTAATTCATTTCCAACGTGATATCTGAATCGGCTTTGTTTCTCACAATTAAGAATCAAACACAAAGAAACAAATTCCTTGCAACAAACTGCATCTAGATTATTTACTTTCATTATCATAGACAGACACACACACACACACACACCCTCTCTCTTTCGAAATACGCTCCCTCCTTCTCTTTTTTTCTCTCACAAACGGACCGATCTATCGACATGGTTTTATCAACATGTACATTATTGGCTGATAAACTGCATTTTGGAAAAAGTTCCTTACCCTTCAGATTGATCTACTTTTAAAATATATGCACACATATGCACATACAGGTAAAGACATATACATACATATATATATGCACACACACACACACGCACGCACACTTATATATATATATATATATATATATATATATATATATATATATATATATATATATATATACGTGTGTGTGTGTGTATGTGCGTGTGGTCTGGAAAGCTTTACGGCTATAAACACTAAACTCATGAAAAAAATTTTTTTAAATTATTTTTGTGTCCCTCAGGTCAATTATTTCCTGATATCTGATAGTGTAATTTATGTAATATTTTCAGTGTTTTTGTTGGTGTTTTACACATTCTTTTAATCATGATAGTCAGTGTAAATTTCCTCTTGTTGGTATATCAGTTGTCTACCATTTAACCGTTTCGGGTATTTAAAAACAAAAGAAATATATTAATATGGCTCCCCAGCAGTTCAGCAGTGTTGAAATACCACTTCGCTCTCAGCTATGATCTTGATGTATGGTTTATGTTATAGTACATGTACTGTGTTTTGTTACGTAACATATTATCATTATGTATTGTACATAGATGTTTTTTCATTCAACACATCATTTAACTTTTTGAATCACAGAGCTTACTTATACACACACACACACACACACACCTATATATATATATATATATATATATATATATATATATATATATATATGTGCGTGTGTAAGCATGTATAAACACACACAAATATGTATGCACACACTTGAAAGGCTGAAGAAAATGGTTGTGAGGTCGTGATAACAGAAATGAAGATGAAGATACTAATCTAAATACTTCTTAGAAAAAAAAGATCTTAGAATATTTTCTGTGCATAATCCACCATTAGTTTGCCTACCAATAACATGTACAAAATACTCTCAAAAATACTTCCCTTTGGAATGTTGAATTAGATACATTTTATTGAATAATCTCTGAATATTTTAATAACTCATGATGTATTCTGGCAATACGAACCGAATTATAATTTCATTACAGACCAGAAAATAATGAAATTTGTTGATTATTTAAAAATGCTACATAACATAGTAACAAATTCCAAAACTCACTCGAGACCCAAGAACTTGGCAAAAATCGAATAAGTCACGTCTTTGTTATGAATCTTGTTGCTGGCATCTTTTTGGAAAAAAGTCAATTTCTAAAGGATAATTATAATCTTTTTCGATGTTGTTTCCTGTAAATTGCATTCTGTTTAAACTGCATAGTCACAGAAGAAACTCGAGTTTTCCTTCGTATAAGCTTAGGATACAGATGTAGATGTAAGATGTAAATATTTTAAAGGGCCATTTGAAAATGGTTTAAAATTTCAAGTGCTGAGTAGAACTGCTGTATTGTTAAAGCAGAGTTGGATTGAGTCTACAATGTTAGTTGATTGATGTGATTTTGCTTTCAAAGACACCTGCACACATTTTTTGGAATTGTACACTTTGTGTAATTCAATATTGTTGCAAGATGGTTTCTGATCTTTATTCAGGTGATTAAAGAAATCATCCGTACATTTTTTTTATTCGAAGATAATTTCTACAGACAGGCTGCAAATAACGGCGAGAATGAGATCCTTCAAATTGATATAGGCGAGTGCACTGTATAAAAGGTGAAAATGGATGAAACTGCTATCAACATAATATGTTTCGGGTCGTTCTTCCTATCAGCTGCAGAAAGACTTTTTTTTACAGGTCATCTGATGCTGAACCTCCAGAAACCAACGACAGAAAAAAAACCCATCTGAGAAGAGATGAAATACGTACACTCCATCTTACCACTTCCCCATCATTATCATTATCTGACCTCTGACAGCATAACTTCTTCATATATGTTGATTAATTTATTGAATTGCATTGAAATTTTTTTTTCTTTGATCAAATGAGAAAAATGAAGATACTCTTTTAGGTTCTGAACAATCTATTAAGGATCTTTCCTCTCCTGTATTTTCATGAGATCATTTTCTTTAACAAACGAGAAAGCGTATCATGAAATTTCCACGTTTATACGTAGAAAGCGGGAAATATATGGGGGTATTTGGATAATAATTACATAGTTCTGTGTCCAGGAAGATACATATTTTCCAAAAGGAGAGAAATATAAATACCAGTGAAGTGTTATCACAGACTATTTATCAGTAACGTACTCAGCATCATTATCGATGACAGCATCCCAATGGGGAAGCAAATTTTCGATTCCTCGTCGAAAAATATAGTTTTTTTCTCTTTAAGGCCTCTATCCTTAGTGGAGTTGAACGTTAGTAAACACTATAGACGACACTGCAAAATAGAAGAGATGATAAACTAAATCCAAACTTTGGTTCATACTATTTAATCCTGGTCTTGCCTTAGACGGTTGGCTTATCACTTAAAATATTGAAATACAAAATTACCATCTGAACATCCTAATACATGCTGCAAAGGGGATATTTGATATATATCTCACGTTTGAACGTGAGGGACAAATTGATTATTAAGCAAAGACAAGGGAATGTACTAAAGAATACCACGTTTCCTCTATCTAAGTACAAAATACAAGGATACACGCTGGAGGATCAGTAATGGTAAATCAGTCATACGTATGAGTACGTCAAAAAGGGTATTTAAAAGCAAATCATGTGTAGACTTTTCACACTACATAGAAACCAGTCGTTCTGGATAAATTTATAAAAATGGACAAACATTTATGTTTTTCTTGTCGGATATTTTGCTTATTTAGATCACGCAACGTATTTTGTAATTCTCCTCAGGCCTCTGTCGTCCTTGATACGTTGTCAGCAAATCTTAAGTGGTTAAAGATTCTCCGTCTATATTTACTTCCATTCCAAACTCAACCAGTCACGTTTCCAAATGACGTTTTCAAGTTCAGTCTAAACAGTTTAGGTAATGTTTCATCCCCATGACAAACGGGTGTATAGTAATCGTATGTGGTATTATCGGACTATTGTGTTTTATCAAACAGAATTTAAGCTGGCGTCCCAGGAAGTGATATCACATTCCAGAACAAAGGACATCCTAAAAAGTCGAAATGATATACGTACAAAACGTTGTGAAAAAAATTAACAGGTCTGGTTAGTCACTCAAGACGAATGTGACAAATATATTTTGGCTGCATACCGTGTTAGGGCTTATCAATTGAAACATTGGAAGAAGGGGTGATCAATGGGTAAGTTACTTCCTCCGCCTTTTGTTGGACAGTAATCACTAAAAAGTCTGAATTTGAAAAAGAACAAGAAGGCACAAACTAGGGACCAATTTAGCATTGCAAACTGACCTACCACTAAGAACGTATTTGAGGGAGATTTTAAGAAGGAAAGATATTTTTGTTGACGAGATAACGAATAAATGTTGAAGTATTCAGCCTTATAGCTCCATTGGTGTAGCCTGAACGCGTGATATATTGTCAACAGGACAAGCTTGAAGAGTTA
Source organism: Thysanoteuthis rhombus (assembly GCA_963457665.1). NCBI lineage: Eukaryota > Metazoa > Mollusca > Cephalopoda > Oegopsida > Thysanoteuthidae > Thysanoteuthis > Thysanoteuthis major. The sequence continues at coordinate 74,028,158 of OY735200.1, forward strand.
GGAAACATATGTTGACGATTTCTAACATAGACGAGGAAAAAAGACCGACCATAGCACGTTCAATGATCATTAGTTTTGTACATGAATTCTATAGATATCGACGAATTTGTTTTTCAAATGCTTATTCATATGGAAGCTGTTAAAAAATAAAGCGATCCTCTTGAATACAAAAACAGAATGAACTTTTTGGTCATCCATATTCATCTAATAAAGCCGTAAACTTAATATCTGATGAAGGGTTTATTAGCAGCATAGCTGTTGCTTTTTGCAGCAGCATTTATAAATTATATTTTAAAAAATGAGAAAAGTAATAAATCTTCTGCAACTAAAAGACTTTATTAAAAAATATCTCATTATGGGAATTAGAATTTGGTGCTCTTACTCCGAGAATTGATGCATTTTATTATATCAGGTGATTTACATTGACGCTTGAAGAAAATAACGTTTTTGATACACTATCCTTTTTTTCTGATGAAAATCCGACTTGAACTTGGAAAGATTGTTACAGCCTGTGGAGAAACTACTGGGAATGATCAAATGTGTCATAAGCAGATTTTATAGATTCGATATCAGGAAAAATCAAGGTATTTGACTCATCAGGTTTATTTTCAAAAAACAAGAAGCAAATCTTGTATAGGAATAGTTCCAGAACAATTCCATTATCTTTAATGATTTAGAATAGCCTTGAATTTTTTTTTCTGGTCCTCACATCGAGAGAGTTACTTTAATTGCTAAATTTCTTTTTGATGGACCATTCTAACGCCTTTTTTTTTCTACTATGAAAAGAGTACAGTTTTGGGCCAATAACCACTGGAGAATATTACGATTATAGATATCTGTTTTTCTGAATTGATATAGCTCCTGTTCTTCTTGAGCTTGAACGACGAATAACTCTATTTTATATTCTACATTCTAACCTGAAATTTGCCGCGTTTGATAAGGATCTGCAGGCGGTTGAAACAAAAGTCTTCGCTCAGCAAATGCATCAACTGAAACAATTAAAAGATCACACTAAATTGCATAATCACACGACGTTCTAGAAAGTTAAATAGTGTCGAACTGTATGCAGTACTGTTTTTGCCGTTACCTTTTGGGAGCAGTACCTTTTGTGATCCAGTATGCAAGCGATGTAACGGTTAGCACTTTTGTCTCACGCACAGATACTCCGGGGTTTGATTCCCGTTATTAGCAATGAGTGTGGAAAACCCTTTATTATGATATATTTCATTTGTCACTTTGTCACCTGTGTAATAAGAGTGGGAAAGATTGGTAATGGAGCTATGCCCAGCCATTTTGAAAGGAGAGTAACGAACCAAAGGAGAGCCTTCGACTTGCCTGCATGAATGTAAAGGGTAGGCAAGATAAGAGGAAGATTATTCGATTACGAGCACTTTTTTTAAGGCTGTGTTCCAGACGTTTAGTGATTTTTTTAACTCTATCTGAAATGTTGCGGAAACCAATTGTATGTTTATGGGAATTTTTGATTATTATACCACGAGGTAGAACCAAACAATATGTACAAGCGCTTTAAATGTGGGCAAAGGTCTGTTGATAACAATGAACTTTCTGATCGGCAGCTGTCAGACAGGATTGGAAAAGATCGATAAAAAATGCGTAAGTCTATCCGTGAGAATCATTTGCAAATTATATATGATATTTGTGGTATCGTAAGATTGCTGCACAGTACTGTTCAACATATCAACAAAATTTGTGTCGACACTACCGAGCGACAACCAGGAAAAACATTGCTTTTATCTCTGTTGGTGTTAAACCAGTGACCTCAGCTTCAACAAGATCAGCATTACATGTGATGAATCATGGGCTTATGTTTATGATCCTGAGACAAAGGGGCAGGCATTGCAGTGGATATCACCTAAATAATTGAGACCCAAAAAGCGCGACGAGTTCAGTTTATTTCTTCTTTTTCTTTTTCAAATCCAAGACATTGTTCAAAAGGGATTCATCTCCTCAAGACAAATTTCAAACGGCAGGTCTTACTGTGAGGTTTTGAAGAAGGTAAAAGAAAGCAAGTGGTGCAAACGTTCAGACGAGTCGAAGAGTAACAAGTTGGCTCTCGATTATGACAACGCATCCGCCAACACACCAGTCATTATTCGATGATTCCTGGCTTCTGAAAAACGTGAGAGACATTCCCATTCCTACCTATTCACTTGATCCCAACCTCTTTGATTTCTTTCTGTTTCCCGAGATGGAATTCCGGTAAAAAGAGTGGTGCTCGATACAGTCACATTCAAAAACTTGTAGGAATGCATATAATCATGGAAAACCATTGAAATCATTGGATATATTTTCAGTGTCGGGATACTTTCGAAGTAACGTTGGAAAGTAGGTGTTAGAGTAACTAATCCTATTCATGGTCAAATTACCCGTGCTTTTTAGTAGCAGCTCGCGTATATATCATCATCATCATCATCATCCAACTTTCTTTCATACCAAGCGTGACTGCCATGACTTTGCCATGTCTTACCAGAAAACCTATTTCACCCCCCCCATCTTGTATTTGTCTACTGCGTTTACTGACCTTTGTGATCAATGTTATCATTTTTTCTTTCCAGCCAATCTTCATTTCAATTGCCAAATCAAATCTACAATATATTTCACCCTAGGCCACCTACGGATAGATGTTGATCTTTTTCTATTTCTTAAAGTTATTCCTAGCGTTACTCTTTCCATGGCTCTACACGGTTCTGAGTTAGTTCTCAGTTTTATTAATTCATGTAAAATGCTTTCCAGCCGAACGGGGTACTTTTCTTGCATTTTGCTTTCGTGGCCTTTCCCTTTAAACTTACCTAGGCAAGCGCATTCATGAACTTTTTCCAAAGTGTTATCTTCTACTCTTAAGGACTTCAATGTTGAAAATTATTGTTTTCTTTGGTATGTTCATTTTAATCCTACCTGTTTATTTCCCAATTCATATCAATCAACATATTTCATAATTCTCCCGACGCCTCTGTCGTTTTTGGTGTATCGTCAGAGAGTCTCAAGTGGTTCAATGTTCCTCCCAAGCCAGTTATCCGGAAAGTGCATTCAAGACTCGCTGTAAGCAGTCTAGGCGATGTTGTATCCCCTTGTCTCATTGCTTTTCCTACCCTATTGCTTGTGGCTTTAAGTAGTCTAATTATTGCAGTGCCATCTCTGCATATGCTCTTAACGACTGGTATAAAATACTCGTTAATGTTCTCACAGTAAATTGAAGATTGTCGCATGTTCTACCAAAGTGAATGATGTTTCATAATCTAAAAAAGACTCAAGAAGGGTTCGATATATATATATATATATATATATATATATATATATATATATATATATATATATATATATTGATCTTTTTATTTGAGTTCTTTAAGTTTTCAATAAAATGAAAAGTTGGAATCAAGGATTTGATTTTCAATTTAATTCAGACAATTTCCTCGTGACTGTCTGTGTGACCAATGCCAAATGCTTTTAAGCTGATCGTAATACGTTTTCTTTCATTCTGTTTCTATGATCTTTTTCTAGTAACTGACCCAGGTAAATGTATTCATGAATCTCTTCCAAAGTATCACCCTCTACTCTTATGTTTTTTTTTTAAATTTGATTGTTGAATGTTATTTGTTTCTACTGCGTTTCGGAACTACACACGCTATATATATATATATATATATATATATATATATATATATATATATATATATATATATATATATATATATGTGTGTGTGAGTGTGTGTATGTGTGTGTGTGTGTGTGTGGGTGTGCGTGTGTGTGTGTGTGCTTACATGTGTGTGTGTGCTTACATGTGTGTGTGTGTGAAGAGAGAGAGAGAGAGAGAGGGAGATAGAACAGATAAATCTGCATATTTGTATGCTTTTGTACAAGAATGGATATATGTACTCATACATAAATTACTTCCTTCTGTCTCATCTCCCTCCCCCTCTCTCTCTCTCTTTCTCTCTTCCTCTTTCTCTCTCTAGCTGGGAAAATGTTTTACATGTATCCGACGCTTGTTTTGTATTTTTTTTTCTTACATTACATTACAGTTTCTTTGTTTTTTTTCCAAGAACAAATATCTCGCAATTCTCAAGGCTTCACCTATTATTCCTACTGACGTTGAGTCTTTGGTTTTCATCAACTATTAGAAACCGTCAACCGAAATTCTCAACGTAGGTTTCTTCAGTTTTTAAGTGGGTCTGGGTGGTGGGTTATGAATGCTTTCATGTGTCGAACCTACAGACCACACCAATGGAGCTAAAGTAAATTTAAATATTTATCTTTCATTGTTCATACTAAATTGACTCCTTAGTTTGTGCCCGCTCAGATTTTAGCTTTTTTATATATCTTTTTTTATCTTTTAAATTCAGATTTATGTGATCAATACCTAACTCATTCATTGACCTCCACTTTTCCAATTTTTCTAAGTCATCATGATCTTCATCTGCTTGTTTGCGTCCGTCGTTGGACATAAACCATCCCTAAGATCAACTAGGCCCTTCTAACATGGCCATCGCAGGGCTAGTACTTTCTGAATTCATGTAGCTCGCCACGCCATCTTACTTTCTGTCGGCCACAGTTTTTCTTATGATCTCTAGGGACTCATGTTGCGAAACGTGATGTCCAGCGATTGTCTGACATTCTTGCAATATGTTCAGCCCATTGCCATTTGAGTTTTATAAAAGTTTCGATGACGTCTTGGACTACTGCTTTATGATCTCTCCATGTGAGGTTGAGGATGATTATCACCCCAAACATGGAGTGCCACCAAAATTCATTGGTCATGCGATGGTTTTTATCGAGCGACTAACTAAACCTGGGTGTTATATTTTGCTTTACCCCTTTTTTAGACCCTGACATTAATGAAGAATTGATCTTTATCTCTCTCTTTTATTCTTACGTTGAGAGTTTCAAACTATAAAAAGACACACAAAGAGCGAAAAGTAAGACTTGATACACACACACGCACAAAGAAATAAGACTTAAATAAAAAAGAAAATTATAATTACGTTTCAAGAATGTTTGATGGTTTGTTTCGCACACCAAGCATAATTTTAGTTTATATACGTAAGTACATTATCGCCCATAAACAAGTACACCTCTACTAATCTTTTATAAAAAGGTAATTTTCTCCTAGACCAAGCAGAACAGGATTTTATAATTTTTCTCAGAGCCTTATACAAGCAAAACGGATCTTATTAGGTATTATTCATTACTGAACAGTAAAAGCTCTACAACATTGGAAAACTGAGAACAAGAATATAACGACAACCAGATTTGGTTAAAGTGTTTCATTTTTCCTTAGATTTATTGATATTGTGTTTACACATTGTTTGTGAATACATAAAACTTTTTTTTTCATACAATCTTTTGGCAACCCTCAGCATTCATGATTTTGTCAATGAAATGCAAATCTCAGGTGCTATTGCATTTCATACAACCCCAAACCATGACTTTCCCACCATTATGCGTATCTGCTGATACTAAACACTTTTCAGGTTAGGCTTCTCCATGACGTTGCTAAACTCATTGGACGCAATCGAACCAAAATAGGTTGGTTTTGGTTTCATCTGACCACAGTATGAAATTCCAAAACGTTGAATTTTTATCTATTTTTCTCTTGTGCGAACTATTTTGTTTAGATTAAGAAGAAATCAACCAATTTGTGACTGATCTATTCCAATGAATTTAACGTCATGGAGGAGTGCATATATATATACGTTTTCTTGTTTTTCGAAAATTCGTTTTCGTGGCTAGAATAGTTGCATTCAGAGTGGAGATTGACCCTGGAGTTGCTGGCCTTGTTTTAAACACAAGTTTTGGTCTTTATTGATTTTATGGAATGACTATTCAATTAGTTGTATTAGCGAATTTGTTTCTAGTATTTCAAAGATAATTGTTGCTGATGATCAATTTTCTCTACTTGGTTTATAAAACAACGCAATTGAAATAGTACATTATGTTTAGATAGTCACTCAACAGAAACTATTTCTTGATCAACGTCTCTTGGTAGCATGTCGTGTTTGCAGGGTTATACAATATTGGGAAAAAGAGGTGATAAATTAATAAGTTGTTTCTCTCACCTTTTGTTAGACAGTGATCACTAAAGAAGACTGAATTAAAAAAACTATTGTGAACATTTCTGGTCATCAAACTAAGGATCAATTCAACATAAACTTATTTTGTAAATCGAAACATACTTTTTCTAGCCATAATTTATTCCCATGATATATGTTAACGCTAGGTTTCCTTAAAAAAAGTTAGTAAAAAATGTTCCATTTGTTGATTGGTAACTAGACCAATGAAATCTCACCGGGTGTATTTTTTAAATTTCTCACATACTTTGTAAACAATGCACATTCATTGACAGAAAAAATGACAAGGTTTTTTTAAAAAACTTCTTGATCATCTTTCTCATAAGATTGCTGAAGGTTTTCTTTTCATGTTATTGTGAGAGATTATTTGTTTTCGAACTTTGATACACCTGTCTGATATATGTTGGGTCACTCTTTGTTTAACGTGAATATAACACAATCGAAAAAAACATCTATACTACAATAGCCGATTGTTATTGTCAGATGACATTAGCTACTGTTGGTAAAATGATGCAGTCTGTTATCTGGATATTGCTTTTTGACATAAGAAATTGCTGCCATCTTTGATCTGATAGCTGAAACCCCCAATAAATGTGACTATTGTGTTTTTGCAATTTTTTAAATACAGTTTTCAAAAAAAACTATCACAATAAGCAAAAATGAATTCGTCGAAAGATATTGAGAAGTTTAATTATAAACAATTTCTAAGTATCAAAATTCAAATTTCAGTAAGAAAAAAAAGGACAGCTTATCCGCAGTCATGTTTGAATTAAGCGGTTCACTTTTCCTTAGATTTTATCAATATTCTCTGTGAATACATAACCACTGGACATCAGGACACACAATGTGTATTCTCAGAGATCATATGCGAAATAGTGGCCGACGTAAAGTAAGACCTTAGTTGATCTTCATTGTATTTATATATTGCCAACATACCTGAGTTTATGTTTGCAATAATCATGAACTTATATTATTCTTAATTAGATAACGTTGCTTTAACTATTTGTAACTTTGATTCATTAAGAATCATTTTTTTTAATTATTTGATAACACATTTAGCACCAAAAGATGTTAATCAACGTTTTATGCTAATTCACCTGTTTAGCGCAAGACAACGTGAATTATGTGCCGTCACCCTGCTTGCAATTTACACATTGTCTCCATTTTGTCTTTCACACACAGCTGTGAGTAATTCATGCTTCCAGTGATGCGATCTCCATTGTCTTAATCTTAGCCTACAAACCTTAGTGACGAAGGTGAAAATGATAACATTCGTCTGGGATGAAAACTCTAATCTTTTAGCTAGTAAGGACAAGAACATGATGAAAGTGAGACAGTCCGCTGGCTTTATGAAATCATATTTTTGACGTATCACATGAGTACTAAATTCGTGTTTATATCTGACAGAAGTGTTACCTATTCTATTGCACAATAACTCAATTCTTCTCCTTGTAGTTTGTAATTGCAAGTGTTGTAATCCTGGAATTACTGGCTAAGTGATTTTTCAATGTTTTTTCCAGTTCAATAGTCTCGACAATCAATAAGCAGTCGTTACACTTGACATTTGTATATTTCCGTTAATTTTTGTAGTGTGGTAGCCAAAATCCGAACCTATTCTGAATTCACTAGATAAACCTTACATAATAAAAAAAATATACGCACAATAACTGACCATTTGATAGCACGCGAACATAAACCTGAAAATCCTCCATAATCTTTTTTATACTCCCTCCTTTTTTTCAAATACATGGATCCATTTTTTCGATTTGTAGTTTCTTCGTAATTTCTAATACTTAGAGATTTTTCTCAGACAGTATGATGTAATACTTTGTTTACTTAAAAGCGGATATTTCATATTGTTTCATTCAAAATTACTATTTGGACAAAGCCAAAGTATGGAACTTGTTGGTATGATAAATTTGATTCAAATACCATCCTCCTTATTGTCAACTTGAAAAACATACGTCTCCGATGCTGACAAACTGTTTTCGCCGATCCATTCTACGGCCTTCTTCTGGTGTAATATGAAATATCTGCAAGGAAGGAGTGTCTATATCAATGACTAATTATATTCATAGACAATGAGATTGTTTATTCGACTTTGACATTAAAAAAGTTCGCTTTCACTCGATTCCAAGCCAACAAAAAAAATCTATTTACTTTAACTTCATGAGCTCCTTGTGATAGTATCATAAACACGTATGAACAGACTGAAAAAAAAGACTGCAAGAGAAAAGAGAAATAAAAAAATTTGTTCACTAGTTGTACGCAGCAGATAATAACGAAACAGGTTTGGTTAGTTACTGATTAGAAACCGTCATGTGATCAACATCTTTTGGTGGCATGCCGTGTTTTGGATGATCAATCCCAAAATTGTAAAAAAAAAGAGGGTGATCAATAAATTAGTTAGCTCTCTCGTGTTTGTTGGGCAGTGATCACTAGAAGTCTGAATTAAGAAAACAACAAGTGTGGATGCTGCCGGATGCAAACTGAAGGGTCAAATCATCATAAAATTACGTTGAAAATTGAACCCCCTCTTAGAAACCAATGTTGGGTTGATGAAAGAGAAACAAAAAACTGCGTTTATTACTTGATATAATAAGTAGTAAATGTTCGGGTATCTAGCCCTCTAGCGCTATTGGTGTGCTGTGTACATTCATTGCTAACCAGCCAGTAAGACCAGCTTAAAAACTGGAAGAACTTATGTTGACAGTTTTGGTGGCAGTTTTGATTGACAGTTTCTAACCGTAGAAATAATTGCTAATGTAATGAAATGAATTAACCGAATGGAGAAATTAAGTCCGTTTGTCTTGACCCTGATGCAACAAGCTTGATTCTGCTCTTTATATAATAATTTAATTCTAATATTTCTCTGAACTTTGATGTACAAACAGTTTGCTCAGATAGTATAATAGTCAGTACGTCTGTTTTGCACACTAGAGGATCCGGGTTTGATTCCCGATATGAACGAAGAGTATAGGAAACTCTTAATTAGGACTAATTTCCTTGTGCACCCTAAGCTGTATGATTAGGGTGGAATAAATTGGGAATAGATTCGCGCCCTCCCTTTGAAAGAGCCTTTGGGTCGACTCTGACATATATGCATGTACCTTGATGTACACAAAACAAAGAGTTTATTAAGTAAGAGCGCAAAATGATTTGAGCTTATTTTTCAAATATAAGCTTTAAGAATATATTTTGCCATGAGAAGAAAAATTTTCCTGAAAAAAAAAAATTTATTTGTTATCAAGTTTAACAAAAATATGTAGAGGATGTTCAATAAACAGTTGGGTGTGGCTGCTGAGGTATCATCTGATAAAATCCATTACCCTGTGTATTCTTACTCGACCAGTGCATCAGATTGTGATTCAATACCATTTCTTGATTGCGATGATGTCGATGAAAGCAATAATAGTCCTGGGGCAGCTGACGAGACATTTTGTTGATATGCCGTTGCACGCGTATATACCAGTTCCCATTGGCAAAAATGACCAAAAAAAGAGGTATATAGTATTAATCAAGAGGGGTTATCCGTTACCGAATATAGCCTCACCGGTGGACAATAATATGAGACCAAAATAGCTAAATTAGCATGACTTTATAAGAAAAATTCACAATTTATGAGATATATAATATTTTTGCACCTTTTAGAGCTCTCGATGTTCTTTATGTGAAGCCTAAAACCGAATCAGAACCAAATCAATATGTTAATATCGGAGGAAGTGATTTAGAGTAACCAGTTACTCAACGAAAATAACATTATGCAACTCAAAATTGAAGCTAAAAACCCCACCAATGTCACATGCAGAGGATTATAAGTTAAGCTAAGCGTCACTGTAACAATTTACTCCCGAGATCAACTTGGTATAAGCTCTCAATTGTCTGTTTGAACTGAAATAAAAATGGAACGCAAAAGACATTACAAAAGACGCAGAATCATATCTTGTAATGGAAGAAGAGATTGTTACCCTTGCAGCTGGCATAGAAAGAATTTCAATCCACAATGTTGGTGGCACACAAGGAACAGAAGTAATATTGATCACATGGGAAGATTATTTACTGGGAGTGACATTAAATGGATAGTTTTAAAGGGGATAAGTTTCTCGATAACGACCATGTGTGACATCTGATCCACAGCAATCAATCTCGAATCGTAAAAGTCAAGACAATCAATGCAATGATAGTGGAGAGCTGTTAACCTCAAAAACTTTCAACACTTTGAAATATAGGCACTTGCCAAGGCTATGAAAACATTTTGAAATTGGAAATTAAATTCCAATTATCTCAGTGATGAAAGAGATTCCGTGAAGGAGTGAACCATTCTGGAAGGCGCATCGTAAAAAGTACAAACCCAAATTTTTCATGACTGTAAAACTTTAGATTTAGACTATCAGAATAGCTCATTCGACATTGGGGCTTCACGGTTGAGGACCCACAGCAACCTCCTTGTTCATCATTCCTTTTATTCAATTTTCATTTTTTGACCCGTTATTCACGCCGTTTATTGCTTAATAACTCAGAGGCTAGGAAATATGGGGGTTTCACCAATCGATAGCCCATAACTTTAAAATGCATATCATATTTGGCAAATTTGGTCGTATATTGTACAAGGTACGAAGCAAGTCAATTGGTTTTCTTTACTTTCACGGATGTAAATTACGATAGCCATGCTCATTATAGAAAGAACGTTATTCAACATCCGTGTAAGCAACGATTACCTCATTTTCAGTGTACATCAGGAATAGATAAAGATTTTCGGAACATGTTTTCGCAACATTCATTGTGTATGCGAGACAGAGTTGCCAGATTTGGCTAGAAGTATCAGATTGGGTTATCTTTGAAACGTATAGGCTACTTTTTTTTAAATCATTAAAATCAGCTTTTGCCATTATTTTATTTTGATGATATTTAAGAGTTATTCTAAAAAGAAATTGAGAGAACTGTTCAATTCGGTATTTTTAAGACAAAACTTGGTTACAAGAATTTAAAAAAACTAACAAAAAAAACCCTAAACAAACGAGGAACGTCTATATTTAAAATTATTACTGTCACTCCAGACGTAATATAGACAGCAAACAGTTGTAGGCTTAAGTTTTAGGGTATCTCTATTTTCTATAAAAAAAAACAAACTCTTATGCTTTGTTTCTAATGGCAGCAACCTGGTCGAAAACTCACAAAGTTACGACTTGAAAAAATTAAATGTTTAAGTGAAAAGTGTTTGCTAGTGTGATTTTCTATCACATTGTAAAAAGTTGTGGAAGAAATTTGGCATTTGGTATTTTACTTACAACGTTACTATAATGCCAAATAAGAACGTACTTTCCTGCCATATACATCTCTTTTTTATATGTTTATTTGGCCTACACATGAACTTCAGTAAAACAAAAATCATGTGCAATGATCACATTGAGAATAAGGACATAACTGTCAAAATCGAAGATGCAAAACTGGGGAAAGTAGACCACTATATCTACATAGGACAGCAAATCTCCATGAAACCCACGGAAGAGGAAGAGATCAAGCGAAGAATCACTCTAGGATGGCAAGCCTTTGGCAGAGCAAGCTCAACCTTCAAAAACAAGTCGGTATCAATAATCCTAAAAAGAAGAGTATACAACCAATGCATTCTCCCAATAGTCACTTATAGAGCTGAAACATGGAACCTAACCAAGAGACAAACCTGCAAACTGAGAAGTATGCAATGTGCGCATGAGAGAATCATGCTCAACCTTACATGGAAGAAAACAGGTGTCCGTGACATCATAGAAACTATTAAAAAACTCAAATGACAATGGGAAGGCCATTTTGCAAGAATGAAAGACAACTGATGGACATCATGTTTCACGACATGGATATCCAAAGATCACATAAGAAACCGAAGCCAACAAAATTCAAGATGAAGTGAACAGATTCAGGAAATACTGGCTCGGCGACGCCCGTGATAGAGATTTGTGATGAATCCTGAGGAAGGTCTATGTCCAACGACGGACGTTAAAAGACTGATGATGATGATGATGATGATGATGATGATGATGATGATGATGATGATGATGATGACATACGTCTTTGAGTGTTGCAAAGGGAAACCCACCTTTCTTGGGATCAAAATTGCAAGTCTTTCTTTTGCATTGGGTTGAAAAGAACAGGAGACTTTTTCCTTTTTTAAGGTGTCGAAATTGATGGAAGACTTCTTCCATTCTAAGGAGTCAACAGTGAAGGAGGACTTCCCTGCTCAAGCGGTCAAAAGTGAAGGGATAACTATCCCAACCTTTGAGTGATCAAATTGGAGGCAGACTTTTCCATCGTGTAAAGGGTCAAAAGTGACAGTGGACTTTTGCATTTTAAAGTGTCAAAAGTGAACGAGAGATTATTCCTTTCTCTTAAAGGGTCAACAGTGGAGGAGAATTTCTCCTTAATCGAGATTAAAGTAATACATCTTTGAAAAAAAATTTTAAACATTTTAAAGTGGAGCTCTAATTATGATGTAAATATAATGTGAAACTAAACCTTTACTTTCTGCTCTCTATATATACAAATACGTTTATATTAGAATGTACTGAAGTATGTGTGTTTGTAATCAAAGATGTCAAGATACACGCACCACAGAACAAAAACATCGGCATGACCGATATCGCAATGTTTCAAGTTACCTGCAAACCACGTGTCCAGGTTGAATTTCGCAAAGAAAATTTGTTTATCATTTTGGGGTCTGCATTCTTCCAGAAAAAAGAAAAATGTTTATTGTTTGTTTGTTTTTTAACCTGGAATTTTCTTGACAACTTCTTCATTTTGACACGTGAGACTATACATATATATATATATATATATATATATATATATATATATATATATATATATATATATATATATATATATATATATATATATATATATATTCCAATATATGAATTACATATCTTAATTTTTTTTCTCTCAGTGAGTGTGCTGGTCCAACCGGAGTGAAGTAATGTCCAGGATTTCATGAAATTTCTAGCAGATATCATTTACTTTCTACGTTGTTATATTTGGACCTTATTTCTCCTGGGCAAAGCTGGGATCTTCAGCTAATATATATATATACACACGTATATATATAGAGAGAGAGACAGAGAGAGAGACAGACAGACAGACAGACAGAGAGAGACAGAGAGAGACAGACAGAGACAGACAGATGGATAGATAGAGAGATAGATAGATAGAGAGATAGATGATTGTGTGCAACTGTGTGTATATATATATACATATATATATGTATATGTGCATCAATATGTGTTTGTATATATATATATGCGTATATACATGAACATAATATACATATATATGTATTTATATATGTGTACATATTTTTTTCTCTCAGTGAGTGTGCTGGTCCAACCGGTGTGAGGCGATGTCCCAGATTTCATGAAATTTCTAGCAGATATCATTTACTTTCTACGTTGTTATATTTGGACCTTATTTCTCTTGGGCAACGCAGGAATCTTCGGCTAATATATATATATATATATATATATATATATATATATATATATATATATAGGGAGAGAGAGAGAGAGAGAGAGGGATAGAGAGAAACAGACAGACGGACAGACGGACAGACAGAGACAGAGAGACAGACAGAGAGACAGACAGATACAGAGAGACAGAGACACAGAGACAGACGGATGGATAAATAGTTAGATGAATAAATAGATAGAAAGATTATTGTGTGCAACTGTGTGTATGTACATGTATATATATATATATATATATATATATATATATATATATATATATACATATATATATGTATATGTGTATCAATATGTGTTTGCATGTGTATATAAATATGCGTATATACACGTACATAATATACATATATATGTATTTATATATGTGTACATATAAATTTATGTTTAGATATTTGTATGTAAGTGTGTGTGAATATTTACATACATATATACATGTACATACGCGTGTATATGTACCTATACTTATGTATATACGCATATATATATACATGCATGTATATATATATATATATATATATACATATATATGTATATATGTATAATATATGTATGTATGTATGTATGCATGTATGTACGTATGTATGTATATATATTTGTATGTAGATATATGTACATATATATATATACGTACGTACATATACACATATATATATACATATATATATATACCTATACATATATATATACATGTACATATATATATACACATATACATTTATATATACATATACATATATATATATATACACATATACATATATATACATATAGATATATATATTTATACATATACATATATATATACGTACGCATATACATATATATATGCATATAAATATACATATATATAAATACATGTATATATATACACATATACATATGTATACATATATATATATATACATATACATGTACATATATATATATATATACATATATACATATACATATACACATATACATGTATACATATACATATATACTTATATATATACATATACATATATATATGCATATATATATACATATACATATATACATATACATGTATACATATATACATACACATATATATACATATGCATATATATATGTATACATATATATATACATATACATGTACATATATATATACACATATATAAATATGTACATATATATATATATATATATACATATATATTTATGTATACATATATATACATACATATACCTGTATATATATACATATACATACACACACACACACACATATATCTGGTTCCACATGGTACATTTTAATTCACACTCACACAACACGCACCACTGATGATGGGAGAAATCTCGAAACATGTATGGACTATTGACATATAAGGATTAATAAACCTTACCACCAAAAACTTCACTCCCGAGTCTGTCTCACTCTCTAAAGTACACATTATATATATATATATATATATATATATATATATATATATATATATATATATATATATATATATATCCTGACCAGGTAATCTGTCCATACGACGGGAATTCAGCATGGTTAATACTTTTTTTCGATATTGAGGGCTATGGATATACGTTACCTTGACTAGTATTATAGAAACTGGTAATGAGTTTTTTGTTACTTTTCAGTTATTTAGGAGCGTGCCTCAAACAATGTAGTAGTCCTCCACCCAATTTTGAAAAATAAGATCAACTATATAAAATCTCTGAAAAAAAGGAAATAAAATAAGTTTTATCCGTATGAGAAATGGAAACATTGAGCTGTTAAAAACTGGAATGATTTCCAATGGAGAGAACATAAACTCTGTGCTCACACACTTAAGGTCATGAAAAAATTCCCTTCGTTTTATGTTCCTTGTTGAAAGATGACATGACAGATTTTTTACAGTGAGATTTTAAAGGATAATATTATGTATCTACTAAATGATTTCTATATTTATTCCTTAAAGAAGCAACTGTTAGAAGCGAAGTGCCTTTGCTGTTAGATTAAGTGCTATAAAGCTTCAGGGCTATGCCATACATTTTTTTTCTGTTTTCATGTTATCAATAGATGAATCTAACCTATCTTTAGACTTATATTTGTGTATCTCTGAATGAATTTTATACGAGGACTTGGGTGACAAGGGGAAATGTATTTATCAATTTTGTGCATTAAAGTAAGAATATGTGAAATATTCTGTTCATCCATGCTTAATGAACCAAGTTTATTCTTACCTACGCTTACATGATTATACTTAAGTACATCGGAAGCAAATCTAAAAACAATTATTTTTTGCTTTCCAAATGTTACTTTTTAGTATTTTTGATATATCATTAAGAAACAGAGATTTACAATTGTCAAACTGCAACAAGATGTACATCTCAGAAATGTTTAATTCAATATTTTTGGATAAAAAATTTTTTTCTATCTATTCTTGCTCAAACTTCCCATAAGCCTTACATATGCATTTATTTATATGTTTATTCCATAATAATGTTTTGTCAGGAATAACACCTAGGTTTCCCACCTGATTTCTGCGTCCAATATTCTGACTAGCAGTTTTTTTTACTGTAGGTAACTTCCTTTTCGAAAGTTTAACCGATGAGGATATATTTATTTTTACTGTTATCGAGTTTGAAGCAGCCCCGTAATGAGAAATCAGCAATTCTATCCAAATCCAAGTTGATTTTTGAATGGTTTTGAAAATGTTATCAACCTTGCATCTATAATATAATTGCGTATCATCTGAGTACAAATGATAACTACCATCTTTCATTACGCGTTTAATATCTGAAATTAGGATAGTAAAAAGTAATGATCCCAATATTGAGTCGTGTGATACTCCGTTTATTTCCACAGAGAAGCATTTCCTACGCAAACTTGTTGACCTCTTTTTGATAGATATGATTCTAGCCATTCGATGTTTCCTTATGAAATCCACATTTTTGGAGCTCAGCTAATATCAGCCGGTGGTTTACCCAGCCGAACGCCTTTAAGTAACCCATAAGATCAAGTAGAGTCATTTCAGGATGTTCCATAGTGCGATGTTTGCCATCAATCATAAAAAGCATTGCAGTTAAATACGATCCTTGTTATAAGCAGATTGATGACTATCCAAGTACATTTTAGTTTTTAGATATTCTACCATTTGTTTAGCTGCTATTTTCTCCAATGATTTATTAATAAAAACTTGAAGAGCTAAAATTAGAGGGTTATAATGGAAAATTCTCTTCTGGTAGAGCTTTCATAAGTGCTATTTTCCTTCTAGACAAGGAAACGTCAGCTCTGAATGGACTGTTCATAACGTATGTAATAGGCTTTGCAATGTGACCAGTACAAAATGTCAGAAAGTATGCATTGATTTTATCTACGCTGTGTTGTTTTTTGTATAGATCTGGTGGCCTTTTCCATTTCGAGTTCTGTTATAATATAGAACTTAAAAGATGGATCTATTTCCTCTTTCCGAATCTCCAGTGTTTTTACATCGGATTTAGAGTCATCAATCTCAGCATTGTTGTTTGATAGGGAACAATAATTCAATTTTTCCAGGACCAAACAGAGCATTGGTGATGTTTGCAAGTTTATCGTTGTAGACTGTAGAGCTGTTGAAGGTTTTTGGATGTTTAAATTTTGAGCTAATTTTGTCTATTTTGATTTCGGATGCCTGGAAAATGCGTGTAATCTCATTTTTTAGTCTCTGGCATATGCTATAAGTCTCTGTAGTTACCTTCTCTTTTTTGTTGTTTTGACTTTGTTGATTGAATTTATTTTCATACTTATCTTTTTTATCCTTTGGCTCGTTCATATCATCAGTTAGTCAAAGAGATGAAGACCTGGCGAATCTAAAAGTTTCAAAGGGAACATGCTCATCTGAAACGTTGCTCCAAATATTTCTGCTTTGTCATAGGCGTTATCAGTTTTCTACAGTAGCCTCCCCTCACCAGCTATATCTGCAATATCCTCAACAAATTTCTTGTTTTTGAAGTCATGAAAAACCACTTTAGGCTGGTATTTCTCTGGGTGCGTAGGCGAAACATATAAGAAAATGGTCAGAAATTCCAGATATATCAACCATACTATTTTTTTCACATTCCATGTCATCCTGTGTGCACTAAATCAATTTTAGTTTAAATGTTATGAGTTATTCTGGTCGAGCTACTGATAACTTGTGTCAGTGGGAATGGTTTCTAAACATTTATGTTGAACAAAATTTAAACTGGCGGATTTATTTTAAGATGATTAATGTAGAGATCCACCATTATTATAGTATATACACATGTACATGCTACGAATGCTAGGTTTTCGTATAGCTGTCCAAATACTCCATATGATATAAGTCATGATTTATGAATTTCCTCGGCGGCAATTTTCCATTTTCCAATGGTAACGTCTTCAAAACGGAGCTCAAGTTGATTAGATTCGTATGGAATATTAATCTTTGGCTCTGATTCCATTCCTTATGTTCAATCCAATTCCTCTTCTAGAAGCTTTATCCTTATCCTTATGGGAAAACTTGAAAACATCAATGTTCTATACAGACTTTGATGGAGGTATATATAAACTATAAGCTCTTATTGCGTTGGATATTTCGTCACTATACATTGTTACTGAACTACCATTTAAGTGTACTACTTTTTAAAAAGATTTTAGATTTACAAAATCTTTGATTTTTTCTTTCGGAAAGAGTGTAAACATTGCGCTATAATTTAAGTACGTCTTTTCCATTGAGTTCAAAAATTGCATCGTTTAATTGAAATTCACTAGAAAGGATTTTGTCATCCTCTTTGTGTAACTGGATATGGATATCACCCATAGTTTAACCGAATTCAAGAAAAGAGGTGGATATGTTTCATCATCAAGGATGCACACCCAAACATGTTCAACAAACCCAATATATAAAACATAGCCCTGATATATGAATACGCATTTGAGAGAAATATGCGCACAGGAGCCAAATAGAAACCAAATATTTATTTAGTTAGCTGTAAAATAAACATAATGTTTAGCTGCAGTTTCAATATTTTGTTGCCCTGCATTGAGGAAAGATGCCAAGAGCATAGGAGGACCACCCATAATGTTGGTAATTATGATTATAAGGTGGGTCGAAAGTGACAATATTTATCTCCAAAGAAAAACTTATTGCTCGCACAGCCAAGAGGTGCTGAATATTTCTACTTTACATCTAAGATTGAAATAACGAGATTTATAAGATCAAAGACTAGATCTTTTTTCTAATTTAATATACGCAACATATCCCTGAATCGAGCAACGAAATAAAATTCAAAACTATCGGAAAATTGACTCTTGAAAAACTTCTATTAAAGGACAAATTTAAGAAAAAAATAATGTTCCATTCCAAATAGGAAATATTTTTTGATATGATTTCAGTCCCATTTTTCCTTATTTGGATGAATTATTTATTTATACATTGCTGTTTTCTTTGATATTCACACATTTAACATAAATCCATCCAAGTTTTATTAATTTTCCTTTTTTGCTCGCAGGAACAACTTGGATTGGGTAAAATGATGAAATATCATTTTTTAAAAATATTGGTTGATTCTTTTCCAAAGTCAAAAGCCTAAAATATGATTGATCGAGAAAAAATAAAAGTAATTACCGAAAATAAAGATATCTAATTGATTTTCTTGGTTTTCAATTCCCAATGTAAGACTCCCAAATTAGTTTTATATTTAATTTGTTTAACAGCAAATAGATGAGTGATACTCGCATGAACGTTTCAGAGTACTGTTTAATCTACTTGTTGATTTATGTCATTGTTCATGTGTTATTGTAAATCACTGCCTTCTCCAACAATTCTACAGTTCGTGTACAGCTATAATAACATCTTCCAAGTCATCATTTTACAGGGAAACTACAGTTTCTTTGACTCCTGATGCACTGGTGACTGAAATTACAGCTTACCTTCATAAATCCATACCTCAATCACAGCTTTAGGTCTAGTTGACAAGAAAAGGCCAAGCGACTGACACGAGCGTACTGAACCTAAAAGCAATTAGGTGAAAC
The DNA here is from genome assembly GCA_963457665.1 of Thysanoteuthis rhombus. NCBI lineage: Eukaryota > Metazoa > Mollusca > Cephalopoda > Oegopsida > Thysanoteuthidae > Thysanoteuthis > Thysanoteuthis major. The sequence continues at coordinate 74,047,747 of OY735200.1, forward strand.
TCCTGTCCAGGTTGTTTTCCTCAGTAACAAGAAAAAGAACAATTCTAACATAATTGAGGGAAGTAAACCTTTCTCTGTTTATATTTACCGTCACGTTTAACCAAATCTACCGTGGTTTGAAATTGCAAACAATTGAGCCAAACTGACATCATCATCGTTATCAGTCTTTTAGCGTCTGTTGTTGGACATAAACCATCCCCGAGTTTCGCCAGATCGTCACATCTTCAAATTTTTTTGTCGGTTACAATTTTGCATATGGTCTTTGAGGGTTCACGTTGTGAATCGTGATATCCAGCAACTGTCTGACTTTCTTGCAGCATGACCAACATATCGCCGTTTGAGTTTTCTGATGGATTCCATTACATCTGTTTTTTCTCTAATATACTGTGCTATCTTTTGATCTCTCGATTGAATGTTGAATGATTCTCTTCGGTGTACGTTGCATGGTTCTCAGTTTGAGTGTCAATCTTTTGGTTAGGCTCCATTTTTCTGCTCCACGGGTGACAATCGGAAGGATGCATTGGATGTATGCCCTTATCTTTGTGACTGATGCGATTTTCTTGATCTTGAAGGTTGAGCTTTCTCCACTGGACGCTTGTCAACTTGTATGATCCTTTGCCTGATTTCTTTTTCTCTGAGGATTTCACTGAAGAGTCGTTATCTTTGGTAGATGTAATGGTCTATTTTTTTTAGCTTTGCATTTTCAATTTTTTTATCCGTAACATGCTTGTTGTACATGACATTTGTTTTACTGAAGTTCATGTAAAGGCCATATCTCTTGCTTTCTTTATTCAGATTGTCTAGCATTATTCATAATGGAGATTCTCAAAAAGAGAAGACGATGCCATCAGCGAATCTGATGTTATTTAGGTATTCGCTGTCTATACTAATTTCCTTTTTTCCCTAATATAGCTTTGGGAAGATCGTCTCGAGGCAGACTGTAAATAGTATAAGTAAACTAGTATCACCTTGTCTTACCCCCATTATAAGCTGATAGGGTTCAGAGTCTTTATATAGCCGCATAGAGGAAATGTTGTATTGATATGTTGTAAGAGATTTACCGGGTCAATGCCTTGTATGATAGCATTAATGACTTTGGAGGGTACCACTGAGTGGAATACCCCCTTAAAATGAAAAAGAAAATAAATGGCATTTCATATTCTGCCGTTTTCCCTTTTCTTAGATGGTTTACCGACTGAAGATGGTCAATGGTCAAGTAGCTTATTCTGAAACTAGCCTGTTCCCGTTGTGTGTTTCCATGTAGCATTCAAGTGACTAGATTGGTGATTACTTTGGTTTGCGATTCACCCCAAGCCAAAAATGTTTAGAAGATAAAGAGAAATAAGACAATTAATATTGAATGGGATCGGATTAAGGGCAACATAATCCATGTAAGCCGTAGTTCCATCTGTGAATCTATAAAAATGGCAGAAATTAAGTCCCAAGATCAACATTATTGCAGTTCTATCTTAAATAGTTCCCCATCGTAAAACCACTACATTCTTTTTCTAAAAACTAACCGACTGAAAACCACTGGTTCCAAAGTTTAATGGATCGAAAGTACCTGAAACTGAAATAAATTCTTTTAAAAGTGTTTTCTGTACGTAAAATAGGAAATTACTTAAAACTATGAATGGAATAATCTAAGTATTTGTGCTAAAAGGATGAAAGTTGAATTGAAATTTTTTTACAATTCTTTCTTGCAACAAAATATTTTTCAAAACAACAAATTGGAAGTCGGCACGCCCAGGAGCGTGGATGAAAATTTGGGAATCCTGGGAGTTTGGCTCCTCAGTGGGGGGGGTGCGTCCCAGTCAACATTTAGTGCATTAGTAACTAACCTGGATGCTGCAGGCCCCTGGGGGTCTACAAAGGTATTATTAGGGGTCAGTTGACGGACCTTCAAAAAGTCAGGGCTCAGTGAGTTTGTTGAGTAAGCTGACTTTCCTAAAGACTGGAGATTTCAAGGGTCAGCCCGGTGCTTGGCTCCTTTAAGGCCCCAGTCTGAAATTTAGTGAGATCTGTTACTGTAAAATATAAGGAGAAACTGAATAAGTGAACTTCTATTCATAAAACTCTCCCTCCATTGATATGAAATTGCTTTCGGTCTCAGATACACCTCTGTGCTAGCGTAAGCAATTGCATAATTGTAATGGCTAGATGATCGGTACAAAATATTTGGATTCAAATTAATCCCATATATTACGTCAATACCTCCACAAGGTGAACAATTGAAGCACCAAAAAATAAGTAAAATAACATCGTACACAATTTGCCAATTGATACCTATAGAATCCTAGTTAAAATATATTTCATTAGGGGCTAATTTTCTTTAAAATTTTCCTGCTAACTAATGCTATTCGTTCTTGGCAACCCTGACGAGAGGGAACATCATATCGTCACTTTTAGTGAGGATATCTTTATAAGTATTTATGATGGACGGTATGATTCTTTTCTTTTTTCTTTTTTTTTTGCCATGAAAATGACATGTTTTGGCTAAATGTCCTTACGGTAGGGTTAATATTACTACATAGAATATTGTTGACACAGATATTATCATTCATTTACCAATAAAATGTGAAGCTAAGATAAAGAGGGAAGATCCATTAATTTATCAGCAGCGGTTACGCCTTACATAAAGTCTCATAGTAAAAAGGATTCACCTTTTCTTTCAAATTCTAGTATATGTACTGCTAGTAGATCTTATCCACCCGCTTTCTCACGACAGAAATATGTGGTATAAGGTCGGTTTAATGTGGTATCCTGCACACGGGAAGTTCAAAAAACCTTGCAACTAGCGAAGTTTTCCCCAACCCTTCCTTTTTAAATTCAGAGGTCCCAATATCATACCTGATCTATCATTCAGTTGATAATTATGTATCAAAAAATTCTTACTCAAAAGAATCGAACGAATATTGTCGACACAGAAATTATCATTCATTTACCTATAAAATGTGAAGCTAAGATAAAGAGGGAAGATACATTAATTCATCAGCAGCGATTACGCCTTACATAAAGTCTCTTAGTAAAAAGGATTCACCTTTCCTTTCAAATTAGGCTTTTATTGCAATGATTTCTCTGCAAATAGAACAGTATCTGAAAATGATCTAAAGGAAAACTCTAAAAAAAAAAAAAAATGATTTGCTGAATAGTTTTTAAACTTTAGCGATTTTAAACAAATAGATTTCTAACGAATTGTAATTTATATGTGCCTTATCTTCAGAATAGCAAACAGTGAAGTTATGATAAAATGTTTACGAAGACATGGCTTCATATGGAATGATACCTAAATAATTTTTATAAAAGGCAACATAGATAATTTAGAAAATGGGGCATTAATTGATACGTCATTTTTTATCGAAGAAGTTCAGATCATTTTTGGATTAGGTAAGATTTAACAAAATGCCAATATCTCACAAGGGAGATAATCGACACAGATGCTATGGTTGCTAATACTATTAACAAATTTTGATTTGGCAATTTTTTTAAATGACTAAATATTTACCGACGTTCAAATAACAATATTTTCGATTATATTTTCAATAGGCTTAGTAGGTAAGTTTGGAATTAGGGTCAACTTTCAGCAACTTTCGGCGATTTCGTCCATGAAAATTTCTAAAAAATCTAGGCACTTTCTGTCATTAGAGATGGCCAATTTAAAGATTTGGTCTATAAGTAGTAGCAGTCATACGGTCTCCGTGGATATCGACATTTCGCTAAATCTCACCAAATCCAAATGTTTACCTAAGTTTTTAATCATATTTGGAGTTTTCCCTATCACATGCACACGCAGAGATTCACCGGTTCTGAACTCCTGTTCGAGAATGAAAAGAGCTAGATTCAGGTTTTTGTAGGAATACTACTTAATTCATATTTAGGGGGAGTATATTTCATATATCTCTAAAATACATAAGATATATTCAATGCTATATTCTACGTATCGGTAATAGGTTCGACTCCTGCGGCAGCCCTACTTTCTTTAAGTGATATATGAATGATATATCAACCGTCTAAGAACGGGCATTCATTTCAGATAGGTTTCTATATAATATAACGCAATTTATAATTCATAAATATGTATGTAATTTCGAAGACATATGTATATATATACTTGCAGATAACTGCTTATGTAATTGTTAAAGCGATCTTTCACGAAAACGTACAGAAATAAACGCATGGGTGAAAATATCCTGGGTGTCCTGTTTTATTTTGAAATGCAATAACAGTTAGATTAGGCGGTAAGTGATGGTTTTTTATTCGTATATGAACACATGACAAGTGAGCACTTGACGACGTGCGCAGATGTAACAAAGACGTAAGCTTGCAAGTAGGCGGCTGGCGATTAATGTAGCTCTGTTGATATCGTGACACAGTAGCAGCGTTGGGGGAAAACCGCCTGTCTGTAAACAGACCTTTTTTGGGTGAATACTTTTTACATCAACCGATGGAGGGGACTGAAAAGGGTGTCTCAAACATTGTCTTTCAGATAATGTATGCTGGTTAGTTTACCACGACTGGCGGCCGTTTACTGAAGGCATGTAAAACACAAAAAGATTTACACGTACTCGCTCAAAGGCTACCTTCACCATTAAGCTCGATGGCGAGTCACTCCATTTGTATCGATTCAAAGTTATGATTATTCGCAAATAAGCAAGTCAGAGAAACTACGCAATCATTAGTTGTTTTTTTTTTCAATCTCTAAAGAGAAAGTCTCCCCTCACTTATGATCCGTAGGATAGAAGAAAAATTGCCTCACTCTTAGTCCCTTAATGGGGAAAATATGTTCTACTCACTTTCTACGACCAATTTTCTAAAGAAAAGTGTGATCAGAACATTGAACCAGGTGAAAAAAATTTTTTTCAAGATAAAAGTGTTATCAGAAATGAGATTAGGTAACAAATATCCCTCCCCGCCATCCAATTAATCCTAAAAAGAAAAATATACAACTAATGCATCCTCCCAATTAGTCATGTATGGAGTTGAAACATGGAAGCTAACCAAGAGACAAACCTGCAGACTGAGAAGTATGCAACGAGCGTATGAGAAAATCATGCTCAACCTCCCATGTAGAGATCACAAGACAGCACAGTATATCAGGGAGAAAACAGGAGTCCAAGACATCATAGAATCTACAAGAAGACTTGAATGGCAATGAGCCAGTCATTTTGCAAGAATCGCAGACTACTTATTGACATCACGACTCTCAACATGGATCCCCAGAGATCACATGCAAAACCGAGGCCAGCAGAACACAAGATGGAGAGACGACTTAGACGAATTCAGGAAATACTGGCTCTGCGACACCCACGATAGAGAGATGTGGCGAATCCTATGTCCAACTATAAAAAAAAACTGATGCTGTGATGTTGATGATGATGATGATATAACCTAAGGTAAAAAAACAAAAACAAAGAAAAAACTCCAACCAAAAAAGTTTTATTGTTAGAATATGAGCTCGTGTGAAACCCAATTTCTGAAATAATGTTATCAAATTATTCCGATAATATGGCCATAATAGAACTTCTACCTGTACACCATCGTTTTGCAGATTTAGTAACGGTAGGTTGAGCCTCCGAGTATGCTACCAGTGCTAATGGTCTAAGCTAGGATCTTGAATATGGATTTTCAAAATTTATAGGTGCATCCAACAAGTACAACACAATTTTTCTACTCCCATTTCTCTGCATTTGACCTTGCAACGTCGTCCTAAACTCAGACTAGTAAAGGCAGGGATGGCGCGTGGGATCCACAGACTCCACAACTGCGAGTGGGGGTGTCGAGCTCCAAGGGCGCAATATCAGCAGAATCCTGAAAAACCTGAAAAAAACGCTAGATGAAATATCATAAAAAAGCTTTAAAATATTCTAAACCAAATTTACTGGTGGGACAGTCGGGCCTAGCGCTGTCACTGTTGAGGGGAAGAGAAGATTCAATGCGATTCAGCTCGATGCAGCCGACTTGATGCCAGGGCTCCTCGATGTGATATAAATTACACATTCATCGAATGTCAATAATAGATGGATATTCAGTAAAAGGATAATGAGTCTGCATTACTTGAACATTTCATTTCTAATTATAATCGATTTCCTTTAAATACCAGGGTCTTTTCTTTAGCATTTAGCCTGCAACTAGATTACCCATGCTGCATGCAGGGAAACGTTATCAAATAAATGCCCACAACCTTTTATATAAGGACTTTATTTGTGTCAATATAGGGAGGAAGGATTGGCGAAAATTAAGCGATAACCATTATGTGAACCGGAGATATAAGCACCCTAAAAAAAAGTAACTCAGGAAAACAGCGTTTACGCATTAATCAGTTGTGCAATTGCAAGCAGTTTTCGCGTCAGACTAGTTTTCAAACAAATATATCATCGTTTGTATAATTCAAATGATTATTTTTTTTATTTAGATTTTTTTCCAGTGTTTCTTCTTTCTATCGCCACGGTTTTTTTTTTTGTGATAACATCAATGTTTTACGACCTTCGTGCCTTTTATTTTTGATCATGTTATCAGTTTGCTTTCAAATCGAGTCGGTCGCATCGAATCGTACCCAACCAACTGTTGTAAGCAAATATATTTATACTTTTCCATGCATCCATGTAATGTATTTTCGTTCATTTCCATAACTTTCATATTGAAATGATTCAATGTCATCCAACACAGTTATCGTCAGGCACCATGCGTTTATTGAAAATCTCGTTCCCTTCTGACATTTGCATTCTGATCTGACCTAATGGAACATGTATTCCGATTATATTCCCAGCTGGTCTTCAATGATTTGATTATACTTCATTTATATATGCTTGTTCATGTGATGGCTTTTATTATTGTAACGATATACACATGCGCACATACATAATTTTTTTCGTCCTTTTTATTTATACTTTTTTCTCCAGATTCTTGTTTTTACATGTGCTCAACATATTTGAAGTCACTTTGTCTGTTCCTTGTAAACGGACATCGTTTATTCTTTTTCAATCAATTCTCGTGACAGACAAATATGTATCCTCGATTTCCGTTTCATTTGTACGTTCGTTTTTGTCATCAGAGAACAATCGATTCTCGTGATAGATTCTTTCTTGTTTCTTTTTAGATATGATTTGTATAATTTATTAGAATATACCCGTTATCTGACGGTGTCATTTATGTAAGGATTAGCAGTACATAGACAAAAGCCAATGTTGTAGAGAATTTAAATGTATTAATTGTAATCTATTAAATGCATGAAAGATTCAGCTGAAATCAAACTATTTTGTATGATTAAAAAACATGAATTATTAAGATGAATAACAATGTAAGAAAAATAACCACCGATATTGTTAGGAATCAAAAGTCTGAAGAATCTGAAAATGTTGAAAGTGGAACTTTAATTCATCGAAAAAGTTCAATGATATTTTGTGTTGTAAAACAATCATATATATATATATATATATATATATATATATATATATATATATATATATATAGATAGATAGATAGATAGATAGATAGATAGATAGATAGATGGATAGATATAGATATAGATATAGATATAGATATATATAGGTATATAGTAGAATGTGGATTCGCTACACAAACTAGCTCATGTTTCTGCCTTCTCCAGGCTTCATCAGGTGAATCTGATTCGAGCTCTACTCTAAAACAACTTAACTTCAATAGTAAAAAGTTTGTATGTATCGTGTACTCTATGAAATAAATCCATTACACATCAGAGGTTGCTTTATATTATTGATATATATATGTATGTATATATGTATATATATATATATGTATATATATATATGTATGTATATATATATATATGTATGTGTATATATATATGTATGTATATATATATATATATGTATATATATATATGTATGTATATATATATGTATGTATATATGTATGTATGTATATATATATATATATATATGTATGTATATATATATATATATATGTATGTATACATATATATGTATTTATATATATATATACATATATATATGTATGTACATATATATATATATATATGTAAGTACATATATATATATATATATATATATATAATAGAAATATGAAATTTTATATCACATATCATAAATAGAAAGATTTCTTACAAAATTTTTTCTATTATCATTGGTTGTGGTAGTATCAAGCAGAATTTGTCAAGGAATAAAAGATTCGATAATAGAAATTTAGATTGGAAAAAGGAATAGACATTTAATATGATGAAAAGGTATCAGTCTCAAAGAAGAAAGGAAAGGGAATGATCAGTCTCAAAGAGGAGTCATCAAAGAGAAAATTTTCCCGGCTGTTTCCTATAACGAATAGAAAGCATGAAATAACTCGTGGAAAGTATCGTCAATTTTTAAAAAAAATCAAATAATAAGTAAGATATTAAACATAAAACAAAATATATAAATAAAAAACTACAATGAAATTGATAATATTGTACGGCAAGAGGGAATCGTGGGTCAAATCTTAATCATTGCAAAGCAAATCTTGAATCGGTTAGGTGATTCTTTGAAAAGGGATCAGGTCTTAGTCTGGGATCAGGGTTAGTTGATAGATCCAGAGTTTTGGTTAGTGGATAGATTTGTGGTAGGGATAAAGTTATGATTTGTGGACAAGTCTGGGATTAGGGTTTGTAGGTAGGATTGGGGTTAGTGTGTGTTGGTAGGTCAGGGGTTAGGATTAGTAAATAGGTCTAGGGTTAAAACGTTTTTTTTTTGTTTTGGTTTTTTTTTTGTTACTTCGAAATTGAATCTACCAGATTGCCATTTTTTGACATTATATAGCATCAAAATGATGGTACTGGTAGAATGGTTGCAAAATATATTCAATTTCCTTCTGTTTTTATTTACATCCCAAATACTAACCCTAATATTTGGTTCTATTTTTTCTAGTGCAATTTTTAAAAAATCCTCTTTGATTCCAAATTTTCATTTATAGTTAAATAGCATGGCAGATAATAGCTAAAATATTTTTTTGAATAGTTATAGATAAAAAATGGTTTATTGTATTGTTTGAGGTGAGTTTCTTTGCTTATTAAAGCTTATTCTTTGTTAATTTCCCAAGATTAGAATATATACTCGATTTATCTTCTATACTTATGTTTGTGAAAGTTCGTGACTGTTTGCTTTTTCTTCCATTTGATACATTGCTGTCGGAGATAATTATTGAACGATATCTCATATTTTCAAAATTAGCACGTTGATAAAATGTACCTTTTCAAGAGGTTTAAAGGGTTCCTATTTACTATAGAGATCGAATGCTGAACTGGATCCCCGGTTTATGTTTCAAGTTGAGAAAAGCTGTGATGTAATTCTAGAATACTCATTCCATTATTCTTCATAATTAGACGACACTATATTTTGTCATTTTTTTTATATGTTGTTTATTTTTACGGAATGCACGATTTGAAGGGAGCTAGAGGTTTTCTCTTTACGGTGCAACCTGACTGTTGTACCCTTTAATTCATTGATAAATTAGTTATCCGAAACACAAATTTAGGGATTTGAAGAAATGTACACTGGGAACTTCTATTTTTCACTTTCTGATGTCAAAATCAAGATTTTTTTTCAGTTATTGGGTTCAAAATTTATGAATTCTTTTATTTGAATTTAAGTGTCAAAATGGAGAGGAAATCGTTTTAACTTAAAGGCTTCAAAATCGAAGGGATATTCTTTTTCTATTTTGAGGGTCAAAATCGACAGGGATGATTTTTTCCACTATTCTCAAGGGGATTTTTTTAAGGATCAAAATCAAAAGGGAGTTTCTATTTATTTTGGGGGGTCAAATCCAAGGAGGAAATTTTTTTCCATTTATTGGTTACAGAAACAGTAGAACTTTTTTTTCAACTTATAGGGATCAATATCGTGGGGGACTTTCTTTTCAGATTTAGACGTTGAAATCAAAATTCTTTCCACTTTAAAGGGTCAAAGTTGGAATGGGGAAATATTTCTTTTCATTTATGGATCAAAATCCGGGTAGGATTTTTTTTCAACTTTCTGGGATCGGAATCGGTCTGGGGAACTTTTTTTCTTTTAAAAGTCAAAATTGCGCTGGAAGAATATCTTTTCACTACTAAGAATGCAAGGGGAATTATTTCTCCTTTCCAGGGGTCAAAATTTAAGGGAACCTTTTTTTTACATTTATTTATCCACTTGTTTAAAGCAAAGGAAACAGTATTGCTATATTTACAGTGACCCCCGCCCCCGGATAATGTCTAGTGATATTGCTAGTTGAAAATAAAATAAAGAGTTGTGAAAATATCAGATTGCCTGTTGTATCGGTATTTTACAAATCATGCAGACGCTTTCAAACAGAATTACTGAATTTAGAATAATGATTATTCGTCTGTCAATTTTTCGGAGAAGGATAGCTAAAAAAGGACGTCCCCCATATTCTCCTCCTTATTCACTATATCAGACTTTACACCCAAGACCGCCTGTCACTAATGTTAGGATATTTCCTATTGGCAATTGATATTTTTCAGCTTAAATTAAAAATAAAATAGAATAAAATACAATCATTATTTTGATACATTTATACTAAAATATATATTTGTATAATTATTCAATATGTAATTAATCCCGTCAGAAGAAACATCAACTATGTATTTATTATTTGATCTATTCTTTTTGATGATTTAATGTTATCATTTTTTAAAAACTACTTACATTCCTCATTTTTTCTTACATAACATTTCGTCTTGAGACTTAATGTCCGGTCACCTTTTGAAAGTTGAGATTTGTAAACAAACTTGAAATTAGAACACTTGAATTATTGAATAGCCCTTAGTGCCGACATAGAATTAAACCCATATAATTAAGAAACAGCAATAGGTACATTGAAAAAATGAATTGAATGATATTTTCAATAAGATAAATTTCTAACCAAAAGTTTAAGACTAAAATAAAACAAAGACTATGTACTCGATTTATTTAAAATGAAATCCTTAATAAATTAGTCAACTATATTTTTGGGGTTGGTGTTAACAACAGAAGGTTATTTATGTAGAGAGATATTCTGATAAAAAAACAAATCAAAGACGCATTATCATGAACAGAATAAACTCAAATATTATACTTCGAAAAGTGAAAAAAATCAATTGTTTATCATACCATTTTTTTTAAGAATAAGATTTAATAATCCTTTCTTTAATTTGAATAAACAGTTTGCACATGTAATAATGAAATCATACTGCAATGCTAATTTCCCTTTGAAGACTTTGATGACATTTATCAAAATCCCAGACTTTTTTGTGTAATTTGACAAAAACAGAAACGAAATCAGAAAATTAACCAATCAGCGCATTTTATTTAAGCCCAAGCAAACAAATAAATATAAACAAACAAATGATCTGAAAAAAATGTTAGTAAGCTCATTACATGGTCGGATAGTTTCCTTTTAACAGACCCGTTATCCGCAGTTTGCAGTCAGTGGTCCCTTTAGACTGCAGTAACCCTTTCAGTGGTTCTCCATTATCCGTGGTTTACCTTTAAGAAGTTCCTGCAGTTTCCTTTCTAGTGTCCTCCTTATTTGCAGTGTCTTATTCAGTGGTACGTGGACGATGAAGGTCTCAGCTCTTTCATGGGGCCCTCCAAAATTATTAGCAAAAATGGGTGCAAAAGAATCGATCCCGCTAAAATAGAATAAAGCCCCAGTTTTGAACGGCTTATGATTAAGACTAAAAAATCAGCAGGAGCTGATACGTATGTAAAATACAAAGATTGCAGTAATCACCTCAGTCGGAATCGAAGTAGGGATTGTTTTGGCCCTGCAGCTGCCAGGTGTGTCTATCTAAGATAATAGCGTACTTTCATAGATGACTTTTCACTTCGAATCAAGTTCAGAAATCTTTCACAAAGCAAGTTGTATTTCTTCTTGATTCTTCGATTTTGTTTTTTATCACTAATAAATTCTTTTATCGTGGAGAAGTAAAATTTTTCTTATTCATTCCACTGAAATGCTTCTCACACCGACTCGCAATTGTCACTCAAATGTTCAACCTTTACTCTTCTGTCTAGAAACTACTATGACTGCTACATCTTCTACTAATTCTAAGCGTAGATTTACGAAAGGCCAAATTCAAGTTATTGGAATGGATACATAAACGTGATTACGCCACAGAGGTGAATTTTCGCCAAATGAACGCAAATCTAGGTACTCTTATAACAGGGCGTAACATGCGTGAAATACCAAGAGTTTTTATTATTTACTTTATTTTATTACAAGGAGAATCTTTGTTTTATTGTAATAAAAAAACATTACTTAAAGAAATTATTGAATATTTTTCTATAAAATTGTGTACCAAATTGTCAATAAATTGTTTTGAAAAATTTTGTCTGAATTTGTGTATAAAATTATTGTCATTGAATTGTTTTGTTAAATAAATTATTGCATTCTTCGAAAGGATATTTTCGTATATATCTGGACTCACAAACTCGAAAAAAAATTATTTCCAGTTGAATAACTCTTAGTTATTTTACGCCTATTCACGGCCTAGGCCACACTATAAAAAGATTAGCATTTCTTTAAATATGTCCAGCTTCGAAAAATCTTAAAGCAGAAAATAAAGACATAGATCAATAAAAAAAATTGCCGTTCACCATCACAGTTGAAAGTTGAAGAATCATAACATCAAAATTGGAAGATTCCACCCAGGAATAAGAACTGTCAGAGTATTTTTTTTTTTACATCACTGGCGGGTCGAAGAGAAAAAGATACCCAGAAACATCCAGATTTTCCAGAACCCAGATGTTATTGTTAAAATCACCCTTTTCCCTAAAATAAAAGAAACATTTTTAAAAGGGCTGTTGTGGAGTAGTGATAACAGTTTTTCACTTTGTTGATAAAATATAATGGCCAGGAGCCCTTGAACCCTCAAACACATAAAAAGGGTAAGATAACTTTGGCGGCTACGGTTATTCAGTAACAATGCATGGAAAAAGAATTAATGTCTCGGCAAAGGTACCGTGTTTAGTGATAAAATTTTGACTCGTGAATGCAGAGAAAATATACAGTTCCTTTTGAAACTCGTCTGTTTGTCACATGCTTCAAGCTTGACCTTCTAACATGACTCAACGAGGCAAACGTTCAAGAAGAAACCTTATTGAACCTTATAAATGGTTAACTCACTAATTTGAATTTCATTGAAGATTACCCGATCACTCAAGTCGAAGCATGAAATTTGATTGCAAATTGAGCCCTGTACCAAAAATCTATTTAAGGGGAGAATTCAAATAGAAAAATAAAATTTCTACGTGTAATAAAGTGAAAATGTTTAAATTTTCAGCCCTCTGCCTCCATCGGTGTGACTTTTGCACGTGACATCTATCTATCTATCAATCTATCTCTCTCTCTCTCTATATATATATATATATCTATATATATCTATATATATATATATATATATATATATATATATATATATATATATATATATATATATAGATAGATAGATAGATGTATATATATATATATATATAAATACATATATAGAGAGAGAGAGGGAGAGAGAGCACATGAATACTATGTTGACAGTCTTGGAGACAGTTTTAGTTGACGCTCTGTAAGAGATATTGAGCGTTAGGCGATGAAGTCATCAAGTTTTTTCTCGGAAGTTGGTAAAAATCTGGGAGGAAGGAATTATGAAGTTGCCTGAAATATGACTGATTAGTAGAATACAGCAGCAATTATGTTGTTCAATGAAGTAGATGTTGAAAATTAAAAAAAATCTACTTCATAAAACCTTTTAAATTCACCAATGCATAATTAACAAGGATATTAGTCCAACGATGCATCCACATTTCACCTGCCGTTACTACAATACAATAAGTCTTTGCGTTCATTACTCTTCCGTGACAGGCATAGAAAATTCATATTATATATATATATATATATATATATATATATATATATATATATATATATATATATATATATATATATATATATGTGTGTGTGTATGTGTGTGTATGTGTGTGTGTTGTGAACAGCTCTATAGTCTTGTATCAGGGAATGTCTGTAGCAATAGAATGAATATTTATCCGTACGATGTGTATATAATCAACGAGTGCTATATCAGGGACGCCTCTCACAATACAATAATAACTGCCTCTTTGATCGTGAACCGCGTTATATCGGAGGACGCCTGTGATAATGCTATTTTCATAGCATTAATATAAGGTCAATTATAAAAGCTGTACTTCCAAAAGAAATAATTTCAAAGATCGTTTTTTTTTTTTGAAATTTTATGACATCATCTTATCATTTTTTTATTCTGTGAATGATGTAATTCTAACTGACCATAAAAAAGTCAGGGTCCAGTTCTGCATTTTAATTGTTTAGTTAATTGAACCCCATCGTCAAACATGACCTAACGGGTGGAAAATACCCAATTTATTTTTTATTCTCCAAGTTTTGGAAAGGTGAAAAATTAGGGCTTAAAAGATTCTTTCTACTATGTGCTGATAATTGATTTCAACCGACTTACAGACCCTCTTATAGAGGACCCATCGTGTGGGCACATCTAAAAAAGAACACATGTATTGTATATCAATAAGATCATATCATGGTGGAAACACCAGTTCTTGTTCGATCATCGGAGTCAAGCTGTGTCAACCCTATTTGGTACTAACATTGAGGACTGCTTATGACCATCAAAAAGCGTAAGCATGTGCTTCTCACACGCGTATGCGTAGGCCCTTACATTAAAACCGAACGTGTGTCACATTCTGATTTATTCAGGGTTGAGCATTCTCCAAGTGAGGTAACTCGTTCATTGTAAGCTTATGCAATGCTCTTCCATAGAAATAGAGCAGTTTGGTGGATGGGGGATATATGATAAATAGATAATCTTTTATATTCAACCTTACTGACCGTCCAGTTCCGTGGTGCAGGGATAGGATACCGACCTCCGGGTCTGGAGCGAAGGTTTCGATCTTACTTCGTGGTACAGGATGGGATAATGGATAGTCTATAGCCACACTGAAGAGTTGTAATACAGCTGTTTGTGGATGACACAATACTTAACGGTATTCAGGGTTGAGCACTCTTTAAGTCAGGTAACACGTTCATTGTAAGCTTATGCAATGCTCTTATGGATAGGGAATATATGCTAAAAAAATATATTCAACCTTACTGGCGTGGCGCAGAGGTAGGATACCAACCTCTGGGTCTGAAGTGAAGCTCGTGGTACTTGATGGGATAATGGATAGTCTATAGCCACACTGAAGAGTTGTAATACAACGAAACAGTTGTCTGTGGTTGACAATATATATATATATATATATATATATATATATATATATATATATATATGTTATTAATCACACACGAGCGTAAATTTTTACAATAATCTTTTTAAATATACATCTCAAACGTTATTTTAAAGAAAATTTGAATGCATGTAAAAATGTTCGACTCTCATTAGGCATTCATCTATCTATACTATGTGTATAAATGTCAAAAGGTACGTGTATCGTTATTTGTGTGTGTACAGTATTCGTTTTGTATGAATTATGCCATCAGTGATCGAGTTGATTTCTGCTTGAGAGATCTTTTAACAAAGCCTTCATTATTTTCGTCCATTCAAATAAAATGTTCTGGTCGTTCGTCTCTGGGAAATAAAACTAAAACTGGATTTGATAATATTTTATCTGCAAAATTTGTTCTATCATGAATTAATCCTTTGAAAGTAACAGCTATTGAGAAGCGGCAGGACATTTTTATTACCACCCAAATTGGAGGCTTGCAGACGAGAACTATACGACCAAGCGGATAACATCCATTATGCACATTATTTTTCAAAATTTATCACCTGGAAGATTTGATATTTTAAATCTCTATTCATTATCTCTTTTTGAAAACTTGTATTTGGAATTGCAGATTTTACAAGTATATCAGTTATGATCTGATCAGAAAAGAAAGTGGTACAGAATATTATCCCTTGGTCTAACTGGTCAAAACTAGCTTCCCCAGTTCACATGAAACATGGCCGCTTCTAACACTCAGAGGGTACATGTTTCGACAAATGTTTGTCAAAATAATTCACGTACGGGTGACACCTCTTGATATCCTGAACAGATCATTAATGAAATTATACTCTTAAGTGCTGAAAATATTCCATCTGATTCCCTGAAACATCAATCTACTATCGTCAAAACCTTGAGAAGTATATAAGAAAAAATGTTCCTGCTACATTTGAATGAGAAACATGAAATGCTTGGATAAATCAACTATAATTACCCGAACTACTTACTTTAATTCATAACAAAGGGGAAGCAACTTATGTGATAATATGCACATGAAAGTGGACTATCGGATTTGAGTGTAGAAGAAAGTATTAAAATGAACTACTAGGCGTTTTTGTTTTAAGAAAAATATTGTTAAAAAAGTAAAATGAAAAACAAATTTATAAAAAATGAAAAAAATTTGCATACATGTACAAGTACGATAAACATCAGGTTTATGATAAACATTTTTACGGAACACCAATCGTTAACTCTACGCTGTGCCTGGCTACGCACGCACAATTACTTTGCAACCAGCTCACAAAGGAGATCGATGTGCGCACAAAACATTTCAAATTCTGCTGATAGCTTCCTGGGTTTTAATCAAAAAACGTTGATTCACTATGTTGAACTCAGAACAGCACACTTTTTGTCGCCGCAGGGAAAAGTTTGGCACAAAAAAAAAAAACAACTTTTGACTACAGAAAATTAGTGGGAGCATTGAGTGCAACTCTGCAGTATGTATGGAAAACGTTTTAAAAACTTGATACCACATCGTGGTCCGATATAAAACAATTTGAATTGGAAAAAGAAAAAAAAAAACGTGGGAAAAAGTTGGATTTTTAAGCCCGAAAACAAGGCTTTTGTTTAACGACAATTTACTTCATGGACTTGGTTGTCGTTAACTGGGAGACTCTTGTATTTCTGAATAGCACAGTCAAGTTATACAAATTTATATCAACTGAAAGATTACAAATCAACATACTTTTAACAGACCTATCCAGCCTCTTACTATCATGATATTTCATCGTCATCGTGGGTTTTCTGGCGTTCAAGATTAGTCCTACTAATCCTTATGCTTTTTATGACTTCAACAACGACGTTCAACAATTGTTTATTGCCCTAGTTCAACAATTATTTATTTAAACTAGGCTAATTTTTGAGGTTATACTTGATGTAGTTTTCGTTGGGAAATTTTGTTATTCAAAATGAAAATAGCAAAAAAAAAAAATCATGTAAATTATTCCACGAGTTCATATAAAAAAATACGAACCTTGATTCTCAAGACAATTTTCTTCGATTGTTTTTTATTCATTAAAGTTGTTTTGAACTTTAATTCTAGAGCAGCTGTAAGTAGAGGCGGCGTGAATAGTCACAGAAAAACAAATCTGAATTATACGGGCTATATTTTCGATCAGATACTTCAGCTATTAGTTTTAATAAGCAATTGTTGAACGCTCATAATTTTCAAACTAGGACTACTGAACTGAGCTTTTTAGTTTCCATTCTGATTTGAAAGAGAACTAGCGGTAAGGTTACGGGACGGAACCCAAGTTCTGTAACCGATTTGATGGGAGAAGACTGGAAGAGGAGTGGAGAAAACGTCATCAGATCTGTGCAACAAACTGGTCATGTCTCACGGGTGTCGGTGTGTCAAAGTCATTGTTTATAAATGTCTCCATCATCATCATCATCATCAACATCATCATCATCATCATCATCATCATCATTGTTTTAAGTCCGTCGTTGGACATAAAACTTCTCCAGGATTCGTCACATTTTTTTGTCGTGGGCGTCGCAGAGCCAGTACTTTCTGAATTCGCCTAGCTCGTCTCTCTATTTAATACTTTTCCGGCGTCAGTTTCGCATGTGATCCCTGGGGATCCATGTCGTGAGGTGCGATGTCCATCGGTTGTCTACCATTCTCTCAACATGGCCTGCCCACTGCCATTTCAGATTTTTTATTGGATTCTATGATGTCCCTGACTCCTGTCTTCCCCCTGATGTATTGTGCTGTCTATACCACATACTAATTGTTCGGAGTAAAAATTATTCTGAAATATTCAATTTTTATTTTGTAAACTTCACCATGAAAATGATATTGTTCATCTGTTCACTTAAATTATCCACAGTATTTTTTCCAAATAAAAGATTCTTTTCAAACATCTTTATTTCCATAACCACTTTCGATAAAAAGCTCTTCCGTAGATGAAGTGCTACATATATACATATATATATATATATATATATATATATATATATATATATATATATATATATATATATATATATATATATATGCAGACGCAGGAAGAACACGTTGTTCTTCACTGTTTAATTTGATCTGACTCTTTATTTCAACTTCTGCTTTTTTTTTGTTTTGATCTTGCGCGGATTATTTCAAATTTATTTTGTATGGTCTACTCAATTAGTGGATCTGCGAATATTCCTTAACGATTTGGGGAGTGTCACATTTGGGTAACTTTGTTAATACTGTCCTTGTATCTTTTTTTCCTTTTTTTCTATTATCCTGCATCCTTTTCATTTGTTCAAATCACACTCATTAAAGAATTGAATGTCCATAAACCCAACTAGTGACTTTTGTAATTTAGTCAGATTCTTGACATGAACCCTAATGAACACATCTCAACTATTTTGAATCGAAAAATAAGGAAATATCCAGAAAATATTCTACAAAAAGAGATTTACCTAATGTTTTCAATGTTACCGGATCAGATAAACAACAGAAAAAGATAAAAAGATCTCATAAATTCGGCGCTTAAAAAAGTATAAGATATAAATCTAAACCTGTCAAATTGTAATTTTTATACCATTCTCGAATCATCATTGAATGAAGACTGCCTTTCAAGAAATATTTGTGTCTATTTACTTTTATCATGTTTTTGTACTGCGAAATTTGTTCAATCGAAATCGTTCCAGGTTAAGGACATATTGTAGGTACAAACTCCATTCAGGGCAAAGAAGATATTGACACAAAACTTGTGATATATAATCACAGGCCTTCGGTGTAATGTTAAACGTTTGTTTTATAGAACACCGAATACAGGTCGATGAACTTCTAATCTATTTGGAAGTTTATTATCACTTATATCAGCTGACCTTGTATTTTAAATTCAAATAGTTCAATGATCTTTTTAGTTGCTGATAATACAAGAACCTTGCTGTGCAGTGACAAATATAATAGGCATTGGATTGTGTAAGAGCCGGAGGAAGATTATCCATTATTATCAACATGGGTAGTCCTGAATATATACTTTATTTGATTTTAGTTTTCTTGTCGTTGCAGGCTATAGAAACATTTGTTTCTTTGTAGGTCGTGAGCTACATTCTCTGTGTTGAAGTTAGATTGTAAGGCACACCGTTGCGACTAAAAATAGTCTTTCTTATTACGTTTCGATTTCATAGGGCTATGATTCGTTCTTCTTAGAGAGGAGAGCATTTCACTTCGTTGAATGTCTTTATATCATCAGTGAATTGAAGATTACTGCTAAATAAAGATGGATTATCATATAAATTGGAATTAAATACTTTCTATAGAGCGCATTTTTTTTTGTTGCTTTTTCTTGAATCTGGAAAAACATTTGAGCTATCCTACGCTGAATTCGAAAATCGCTCCGATATTCAGGAAAACATTTCAATCCGTCTAATCAGTCGAATGACAGAGGTGAAGAGAACTGTAAAACCGTCGTAATACCTCAGATAAATCAATCAGCCTTTTCAAAGATTAATTATCATTCTTCAAATTGTTCTTTTTCAGATTTTTCAGGTTACTTTTCGATTTTTCAGGGTTACTCGCATATATTGCACCCCCAAACCCCCAACCAGCAGAGTTAGTGAGTCCTACGCGCCGCCACTGCTATTACACAAACTTTGAAGCGAGGAGAAGCAGTTCCTGATTTTGAGTAAAATTAGGAACTGAAGTTCTCCTAATTTCGTTTTCATAGCTTACATGATGCAATTAAGTTCCTGGTTAATTCATTTTCTCATTGATTTCACTGTAATGTTCAATTGAATAGTCGATTTGCCATTTTAAGGCTTAAAGTGGAACATCTTTTCCGAGGTATTGATCCAATACATGGGGTTTATTCGAATTCATATTCTCTCTTTTAAATCATTTTGGCCTATTTATAAATGAACGTAATAATAGTATTGATAGTACTAGATTGTATTTAGATAGTACGTAAGAAGATTCGTACCCACTCACTTATCCATTATGCATCAAGTTACTGGATAACATCACTCAGACACTCGAATCTCACCGAGTTGGTCAGACTCCAGAACAATAAATACGACGACTCTATGGGCCAACAAGTTTATAACGTATTCGTTGACATTGCAGGCGCATGCTGCCTTTCCGTATCCAAACATATACACACATGTTTGGTATGGAAAAGAATAGTTAATATGTTCTGTTGCAGAAAAGAATTGTAAAAAAAAAACTTGCATTGACCACAGTTCACACGTGAATATTCATTTTTGCCAGTGTTAAGGATTATCTCACATTTATTTTGCATATATTCAAATGATAAAAAATTATTCTATTTATAATTTTATGTCGTAATAAACGAAAATAACCTCAAAATACTCATCATTTTATGCTGAATCTTATTCATTGCACGTAGTTCCAAGAGTATGGTGTTTCGATCAGCATAAAATCCAATGTTTTTTGTTTAGAGGATCATAAAAAATCGAGGAAAATTGTGAAAATTTTCTGAGGTTACTGAAGAGTACCAGGTAGCTCAGACGATAAAGATAGCCAACACTTTTCAAAAGTAATCCAATTTACAACTTTTAGTCCAATTCGACAACCCCGTTTTAAGCCTGTAAGGATACATGGAAATGTCGTCTGAAGTCTCTAGTGACAAACCAGGAAGATGATTTTGTAAAACTTGGAAGTTGAGAATCCATTTTCTCAGTATTTCCTATCAATCTTTAAGAACTGTCCACACACAGCTATGAATGGAGCGTTTTACCAGTCATGTGTTCCTTACACCTCTTCAACTGCCTAAAATTCTGCTTTTATCTTTCAATCCATCTTCCATTTTTCATTTTTTTCAATTCTATATAAAAAATCTTATAACCTTTTATCCAATTCTGATTTTTGGAAAATTTCGGGGTCCAACTTGTACAGCTTTTCTGTTCCTCGTTATAAAATATATTATTTCACTGATTGTTTCATTGAATTGTTCCCAGTATTGACGATTTTGAGTTACTTTTACAGGCTAAAATCCTGCTCTACGGTGAATGCAGTCGGGACAAAAAATTATGGATTAATAAAGCTCAAACTCACACTGTATATTGAATTCACTGCTTGAAACTTCTTTGACGTTTGGGATTTCAAACACATCTCGGTAAAAACTCGATCTTTGATCTCCTTTTGG
The DNA here is from genome assembly GCA_963457665.1 of Thysanoteuthis rhombus. NCBI lineage: Eukaryota > Metazoa > Mollusca > Cephalopoda > Oegopsida > Thysanoteuthidae > Thysanoteuthis > Thysanoteuthis major. The sequence goes on from OY735200.1 coordinate 74,069,153, forward strand.
AACATAAAAAATTGGTGGCCATACTTGTGCCCCTTCTTGAGTTTTGCTACGCAGGGATAGGCCTAATATCGAAATGAACATTATTAGTCACAAAAAGAAAAAAACAACAACTTCGATTTCATCTAGGTTAAATCTCTAGTATCTTTGCAAAGTGAGAAATAATAAATTTACATTATCATTAAACAATTCTGTTTGCAATTTCAAGTCTAGACTAAATCAATTCGAGAATAAACAAAACGGTATTTCGAATTAACTAAATTCAACTTAGTTGTGCAAATTGCAAGATGGGGATGGGATGGGAGCAAGTAAATTGATGTGTCATGCCAATTTTAGGAAGTTGGGAAAAACTTGTTCAACTTGGAGAAAAAAAAAGAAAAAAAAAACTCCAAACACCAACCATTTGCATTGGTGCAAAGTGTTCAACTCAGAAACGTAGATGATTACTGATGATCACTAATGGGAATATTCTTCCTACTGACAGGGCATTTAACTAGTGCACCTAAAGAAGAGTGTAATCATTTTTCTGTTTATTTCTCTGTCTACAAAGTGGATATCTCATTCAATTGAATATTATCAAATATTTTTCATGTACAATCTGTTAGTAATAAAGACGTAGATCATATTCTCTGCATCGTTCTCATTTTAGTGTATGTACTCGGATTTGATTAGATAAGCACGGTCATTGGTATTATATACAATCAACATCTTGCTCAGGATAGCACACTTGCATATACTTTATATAAAATGCTGAACAATTGGATATAGGTTCCAAAATACCAAGATTAAACGTGATTTATCATGCAGTTGACTATTACCAACTACTTATTATCTACGTTGATAGTCGAGTAAATTAATAAAATATTGTCGAGAAAAAAAAAGTCATTCATTTCCCACAAAATACAAAGCCTACGTAAAGAGGGGAAGACATCAGTTCAACAGCAGTAGTTTCGCTTACGTCCTCACATAAAGTCCATTATCAATAGAAACTTGCTGCGAATGACATTATCCTAAACTTTTCGAACGTTGTTCCCAAGACGTGTTGATGTAGTATTTTCTTTCAGAAAACACCAGAAGACATGAGGTAGAGCAGATTTTTTTTTAGCATGGCAATATAAACATACTCCCCGTAGATTGCTATATATTCTAGTTTTAGATTTGATTTTCAAAGTGAGGTGAGGTATGAGATTGTGATGGATTGTCAAACAGTCATCATTACCACAGTCGTCACTTGGTGTATGTGGTATCATCACTTCGTGTGTGTGATGTCATCACTTTGTGTGTGTGTGTGTGTTGTCATCACTTTGTGCATGTGATGATATGTTCATGCTATGCTCATATGTAACTAAGTAGCATAACATGTACCATTTCCATGATTGTCAGCGTATCTATTTGGTCCTCATTCTTTTGAAGGAACAAACTATTATTGCAAAATAAATTTTACCATTTTCAGTCCAGTTTTCTTTACCTATCTCCCCGACAAATTGTTAGATGGTATGGTCAGTGCGATCAAGAGTATCAAAATCTTAAATCCCAATGATTAAAATGTTTAAATTTTCAGCAAAAATATTATCTGTTTCACTTCCTTGGTAAAGTATTTTCACTATTATTATTTTGTTTCTAGACTTGAAAGTTTAACAAACCTAAGGGAAAGTATAACCAGTATTCGTTTTTTCAATCAGGTATTCTTGTCTTGAAGATAACATCAATATTATTTCGAGCACGTTTATCAGCAATAAGTTCAGTTTCTCTTTAAAAGACATCTTTAAGTCCAAATATCGATATTGCAATTCATAAGTGCATTTGCGTTGTAAAATCATTTCGATCACCCCAAAATCTTATCTTTCAGGATGTAATTGTCCAAACAGACATGGGAGTCATTTAGTTCATTGCTTGTTGACCCTTCAAATTCTAGTCGACAGGATATCTTGAAATATACACGATCTTGTTTTATTTCTAATTCGTCTGAGCTTGTCCGTCTTGAGAAGGTATCCTGTGGAGAAAATCTAAAGTGTTTTATGTTTATGATAGTTGAAAAGTGGGAAAAAACAATAAGAATTACTGATAAATACTTGTGTATGTTTCGAAGGCAGAAGTGAGAAAGGCAAAATCTAATTATATGTTAAAGAGCAAAACAAAGCAAAGAACTGGAAGTCATTCAGCATAAATGACGATTGAAGGAAACTCCAAGAAAGGCGGATCGCGAGAGCAGACAGGCATGGCGTTCAAGTTAGATGGGATGTTCCACTTGGCTGCCATGCGTACGAAGGTCTCTGACTGTTTTACAAATAATGTCCCAATAGCCAACATTGTGCTCATTATTTCAAAGTTTGAACGACGTGCTGGTACTGAACCAACTGGCGTACCCTAGCTGACTACGATTGAACTAAAGGCTGAAAGTTGGGAGCTGAAGTGGAATTAAAGCCGCAGAAATCATCCAAAAAATGTCACGTTTCGACGCAACAACACAAGAAGGGACTTGTATGAACCGTGTCCATTTCACAACTCCAACTCCGTGCTTTGCTGGAACTGGTGATGAACTGTCAGGAGTGACAACAGAACATTAGGCTGCTCACATATGTTTAATAGGCAACATGGTTGCAACATATGTCTGTTTCAGTGGCGGTGGTGGCAAAAGAAAAAATCTGACACTATTAAAAACATGCCCCGTACCATGAGTGACAGATGCTCCACAAATCACGTCACACTTTGTTTGGTTGGCAGCACACAGAATAAACAATTGAGCAAACTGCTTCAATTCCATAGCCACTTCATGTCGCATCGCCCTGAAGCAACTGGAATGCAAGATAAATAAAATAAAATGTGAAGAGTGCACTGCAGAAAATATTGTCGTGCAGTTAAACAAAATGCGATACAAAGACGGATAGGGCAAACTGCGTGGCTTTGTGACCTTTCCTTGAACAAAATGGTCCGGTAGGAAGAATTTCACCACGGTACTAATGTAATAAGCTCCTTGCGCTGTTCCATATTCGTAGACCTACTTAAAAGTGGAGCCCCCATTGGTGGATCACGAACGAGCATTCTATAGGATTTCAGAACAGACATTGCAAGGATAGAGCTTCAAGTGTTGGGCTTGATCGTGAAATACTTGACAGCCCATGGATGAAAAAAAATTACATGTGAGCCACAGTAGTCAGTGGAACTGAACATATAAAGAATAAGGAACTAAATTTTTTCAAGTTAGATTTATTGGGTGTAATTGGGTCACTTTGGAACATCTTATTGGAAGAAGAGGAGGAGAAGAGAGATTGACAAGCTTAGCTGATCCATCATCAATGTTCGTTCCAGGTACATTAGAATCAGTAGATCCAACATTGTCAACATCACTGACTTTTCCTGGTATATTGATCAGCAAGCCCCCCACCACAGTCTTGAGCAGAATGTTCTTCACGTAAAGACACGCACACAAACAGAATACCTGCTGACGCCCAAGGTGTGGGGACGTTTCCAGAGATATTGCAACAACCCTTTTTAATGTCTGTATTGTAAGAGTATCTATCTGTTAAAAAGCCAAGATGAGCCAGTGCTAGAATTGTCTATTGATGTTCGTACTCAGTACGGCTGCTCTCCCCAGAAGATGTGAAAACATGAAGGACATGTTCATTCCTAACTTCTTCCAGAGATGAGAACAATACAAAATTTTCTTGCAGATACCGCTGAGCCACACAAGATTCATGTTTACTGCGTTGCTTCTTCTTGGCTGGCAACATCTTTCACCTATAAATCGACAGAGAACTGGTTATGAAGTAGTCATCTAAATCCATGAGGATCAACACAATTAAAAGAAATAAAATATCTTATACTATGTTCCATATGAATCATTAGAGTACTAAAAAGATTCCTTATTTTGAAAATTAAACATGCTTGAAGAGGAAATGATAATAGGCGAGTAAACTTTGGAAAATGCGAACGTGTGACGGTGAAGTAATTCAACTATAGAAGAACGCTTTTAGAACAACAACAAAAAAAAGAATATTAACTTCCAGTTTGTGAACTGGGTTTAAATTCAGTGGAATAAATTTAATTGAAGTCTCCTCCAGATTTAACTAATACAAATGAGCACCTTTTTCAAAAAATATTTTGATGAGAAAAAGTAATTGAATATAGCGTGAGTAGTGGTTTGCAAGAGAGATATATTAGCTGAGTAATTGGGGAAAGAATGAATTTTCTGCTACACGTACAAGACATTGACCTATGTAGTGACAGGGTAAACTTTCATGAAATCACCGGTATCTTTTAAATATTTTGGTGAATGGATGAACTATTTTTATGCTCTCCGCCTCTACAAAACATGGGCTTATAGACAAACAGAAAAAAAAACAAGCATAAATTCACAAGTATTCTGGTATATTCCTTTTTAATGAATAAATAATTTTCACTCCTCACACCCATACAAAACACCAGCTAATGGGAAAACAGGAAAAAAATGAATTCACTTTGAATGGTTGTTTTCAATAAATAAAAATTTGGAATTGTTTCATTAACATTAAATTTAAAAAAAAATTCCTTTACATAAAAAGTAAACTGAATCTTTTAAAAACATATATTAAGTAACTATTAAAGTCCTTTAAAACTGAATCGTTAAATAAGGAGGGGTAGAAGTCTCAGCTAATTTTAAAACATGAAAATAGAAACGTTTTGGAAAGTTTGAATTGAAACTAAAAAAAAAGAATTTTGATTTAAAGTTCAGATAACCAAGAACTTGGTAAAGAAAAAAGTTCAAGTAACGTTTTAATAATAACTTTTATTTGTTTTAACATTAATAAATATAAGATAGTATCTAGATAATTTTCTCGATAAATGACATGAGTATCTAGATAATTCTAGATATTATTCTAGATAATTCAAGATATAAACTCAGGGGAAAACTTTCAATCTCGCAGCCACCATGGACCATTCGTCAATTCGACCTGGGCTATTTTGTCGAACTAAAAATGTTCCTCCTAGGTAATCCATTATCAAACTTCGTCAGTTTTTCAGATAAAACAAAAACTTGAACATCTATTCAGATTTTCTTAACCTCTATTGCCTAGACAATGTTCTGGGACACATCGATTTCGACAGAAATTTTTGGACATTACCAGAACGAACATGCATAGAATCAAAAACTGCGAAAACCAGGCGATGGAGAGTTACCTTATGTTCTGTGGTACGAAGATTCACCCATGATATTCATAGAGAGAGCCACAACAGCCAGTAGTTTGAGGGTAACCTGTGCAAGGCACTTCAACCACTTAGCAGAGGACTGCGGAGAAACAACAGCCACGATCAAACGCTTTGTAACATTCCTACGTGGCTTGTGCTGAAAAGTTGAATTAACCGTGACGGCTGTCTAAGACCCCACTTTATCACTATTAAGAGAGGCGAAGAGGTGCCTTGCCGCTTAGCTAATTTACGCACTCTCTTACCCACTCAAGCCAGACAACCGAAATCTCCCCCTCTCTCTCTCTCTCTCTCTCTCTCTCATTCCGCCTGATCACTCTCTCTCTCTCATTCCACCTGATCACTCTCTCTCTCATTCCGCCTGATCTCTCTCTCTCTCTCTTTTTGTATTTCGGAACTGTTATATTATCAAGGTGTATAAAAACCCAACGATACAAGGTTTACCAGGAAAACGAGAAACAAAAAACAAAAACAAAAACAAAAAAACAACGCTCTTCATAAAAAGAAAAGAGACTTTCTTCTGTTCTTTGTCGTTCGCCTGTGCAGGATGCAACTTACATGCATACACACATACATACAAACGTACCAGCATACACACACAAACATACTGACACATACGTATACATACATACATACATACATTCATACATATATATATATATATATATATATATATATATATATATATATATATATATATATATATACATACATATATATACCGTACATATATGCATGCACACTTATATACATTCACATAAACACATATGTAAACATATATACATACGTGCACATTAACGAACACATACACACATGTAAACACATACACATACGTACACACATACAAATGTACACACATGTACATTCACGTACATAAACGTACAAACATTTATATGCACATTTCAAATACACCTATACCTATACACACGTACACATATGCACACATACAAATATGTATCCACAGATGAACGTACTCCCACGTACATATGCAAATATATGCACCAAGAAAAATATATCTATGCTTGTGTATGTGTGTCTATATGTGCATTGTGTGCGTGTGTTTGTGTATGTTTGTATATGTATATATTTATTCTATATCTGTAGATAGATTATTGTAGATAAATTGCATTTGTAGATAAATTATTTCAAAAATTATTGTAGAATAATTGTATCTACAGATGAATTATTGTAGATGAATTGTATCTGTAGATAAATTACTATAGATAATTTGTATCTGTAGATAAATTTTTGTAGATAATTTGCATCCCTAGGTTAATTATTGTAGATAAATGATTGTCGAAAAATTATTGTACGTAAATTGTATCAGTAGATAAATCATTGTAGATGAATTGTATCTATTGATAAATTATTATTGTAGATAAATCATCGTAGTTATACTGTATCTGTAACGAATTGTATCGGTAGATAAATTACCATCAGTAAATTGTATCTGTAGATGAATTGTATCCACGGATAGTTTGTTATAGATAAGTCTTATTCATAGATTAATTGTTACAGACAATCGGAATGCGTGCACAACGTGCGTGTTGATTTCCAAAACAAGCCCATCAGATTTATTTATGGAAAACACGAAGAGGTATTATCTGGGCAAGGTGGATATAGAATAACCTAACTTGTTACATGCTCCGGGGTATCAACTGGACTAACCTAGATTGTACCCGGTGTATAAAACAGGCTTGCCCACTTCAATCCTGGGTATAGTATGGGCAGGGAGTATATTTTGGGCTTTTACACTGGCAAAGCTCCCTAAGTAAGAGAAAAGGAGTTTTTTTGTCAGCATTGTGCCTAATTGAATGGTTTCTAAAATATGTATAATGTTTCTTCAAATAGTTATTTAATTCTCATTACTCTCCCGCTATTCAGTTAATGCTTAACAAAGGATCAGACATTGACAAAGCTGCCTCATACAGCTGCACTGACTCACATAAAATTTGCCAACGTTCATATATCAGCAAATATTTTGAAATTCGACTAATACAGGTCTGGTTTGTCACCAAATAGAAACCGTCATGTAACCAATTCGAAAGGAAAAAAAGAGGTGATCAATGAATAACTTACTTCTCTCGCCTTTTGTCGGACAGTAATCATCAAAAAATAACTGAATTTTCAAAAAACAAGTGTAAATGCTGCCAAACATAAACTAAAGAACCAATTCACCATAAACGTACATGGCAATTCGAAACTCCTAATCAAAACCTATTGGGGTTGGGGTCAAAAAATGATTTCTCTAGACATAATAGGGTGTAGATGTTTGAATTTTCTGGTCTCTTCTTCCATTGATTGGGCTTGTACGCGTGAGACATACATACATAGCCAGCCAGACTAACTTAGAAATCGGAGGAACCTATGTTGACATTTTGGTAACAGTTTAGGTTGACGGTTTCTCACAAGAATTTTCTGGCATTCAGCAAAAATGGAACTGTTTCAAGATGCTCTTATCTGACCTTCTGAATCCCAGCCCCGTCCGACCCAGTCCTCTTCATTAATCCCAAAAATGGTTCGTTTTATTTTTGTTAATTGGGCGAAGTATGTTAATTTTTACAATTTTTTTAGTATCGATACATTATCAACTGTCAATCTGAACTGTCAACATAGGTTTCTTCTAGTTGGTTAGCTTACTTAGCTGACTATGTATACATGTAACTATGTATCAAGAAACATTCATATATGTGTGTGTATATATATATATATATATATATATATATATATATATATATGTGTGGGGGGGGGTTTATATATATATATATATGTATATGTATATATATATATATAAAGGGTTACATTTTTTGTTCTTAGCCCCTCCCCGCTCCGTCAATAGATTTTTAGTGGTCTAAGTTTATGCAAAATTGATATCATATTTTGTGCCCAGCAGCCTTTATCTTTATTTATTTATTATTTTGAAAATTCAGACTTATTCAATGATCTTTGCCAAGCAAAAAGCGACATAAGTAATTCATTCGTTGATCACCACGTTTCCAAATATCTAATTGATCAGCCCGAACACGACATGCAGCCAAAAGGCGTTGGTCATGTGATGGTTTCTATTGCGTAACTAAGCCGGATTGTTTTATAACATTTTTCTTTGAAACCCAACGCATTGTCACATTCACAAATTCCTATTCGTGCCAAAGCTGAACAGATGTATTCACCGAGAAATATTTCCTTTCTTTCTAAGTGCTCTTCTACGAATAAATTAGTGGCGTGCTTACCCCAGTGTCACTATCCAGGGTTCGAATCTTTGTTAAAACCAGACTTCGAATACGAAATCTCATGGCAGGCATAAGCCTTGAAGTAGGCTAGATAAAACACACACACGCACACATACATAGATATTTCACGAATTTTTAACTATTTCTTTTCACATAGAATAAAGAGATACATAGTTCCAATTTTAGATCTAAACATGGATAAAACAACCAAATTTTACAATCAAAAGTTTACGTAATCAAATCGAAATGAACTTTTTGCACAAAATTTAAAATTTCGCCAAATTGGCAATTTCGCTGATTCGATATAACGCACACACACAAACACACGTAAACACGCGTAAACACACACACACACAAACGCACACACACACACACACACATATATATATATATATATATATATATATATATATATATATATACATATATATATATATATATATATATATATATATATATATATATATATTATCGTTGTATATTGTTCCATTTGAGAAGTTTTAAATTAGCCTAGTTCCTATTAATTTGGGGATCTTTTTGATGATTCTGTTTGGGTGGTTAGATCATATGTTGATGTATGTAATAAGAGATTTTTTCTATATGGTTTATTGATGTTATTTTTTAGATTAAAAGTAACACTTAAACAATGTAAAATTTTTACGTTGGCCTTAATTTCAAGTTCAATGTTCAATTTTTCATTCTTTTATGATACATACAAAAAAAATTTTCATTTCCACGCGTTGCTATTTCCTACAATTACTAGGCCGTCATCCCGACAAAACCTAATTTTTTAAAGTTATACAGAATACACATACTGATAAAGTCCAGCATTTTGGCTGAATCGAAATAACCCGTAAAAACATCAAAACTGCTGACGTCATATTAGGAAAGAAGTCCATAATGTCGAATTGTACAAAAGCGCAGGTATTTATCTTAGACATGTAGAAACAGACCAAACATATAATAATTAAACTACCAACCAAAATCATGTAAAAGTTTACTCCAACTTTTGGAAACAGATTCAAGTGAGAACAAAATACTCTCAGAGGAAACATATCACAAATAGCTGATGGTTTAACAACATACTGATAAAGAAAATGCTCATTCTATCTCAAGCTAATCTATAATTTATAACTACCAGCAAGCACAGTATCTCCACAGTATAAAACAGGAAAACATAACAAGCACGTGGTACACGCAAAAGGCAGCTGAGCAGGCTTGGGTGAGGTTAAAGCACAAAATCTTACTGGGCATCATGGTAATGGGATGAGAGCGGATTGGCAGCAATGAAAAAACCTTGCAATAGTAAAGACCGAAGGAAGGAAAAGAGAAAAATGATCCAGGGGGGAATTAGTGCAGATGAGGAGGAGGTAGAGACTTGCAACATCTAATGGATGGAATAGGCAAACAGGAAGCCTGAACGGTTTGGAACTCGACAGCTGACCGAAAAAGGAATCCCTGGAAAGATCTTTTGGAGACAGAACTTCACGGATTCAAATTCTCTTAGTTGGTATATGATGTCCACTCCAGTCCGTCCGACCTAGTCAGCTGATATGTAGCATGCGTACCACCTTGCCCACTCGCGCAAAAAACAGAGTCCCTGGAGTATATCCGAGAGTTGCTGTTCGAGAGCTTTGGTTGGTTGGACGATATCGTTAGCGACTTGACCGGATTCTGCAGTCAGTGGCCGGAACAATCTGCACTGGTATCAAGAATCGAGCGAAGATCACATCTTAAAGCAGGACTGAAGTACCAGTTTCAACCAGAGACACAGGGTGAACTGTTCACAACAGCTAAAAACTGGAAGTACTTGGCCAATGTAGGTCGACAACTGAGGTTTCAAAAAAAGATTCATGGCTACCAGAGTGGCTGAGAGTCGGAGAAAAGAGTTGAACATTAGCTTGAAGCAAGCTGCAAAGTCTATGCAGGCCAAACCCTTCACCAGGTCATAAGACTCTTATGAATATGTGGGCTGCAGGGAAGAAAAGCATCCAGGAACATTTTAGAAGCTGGTTTAAAAGGAAAGATGAGTGGCCTAATACGCTACCCGGACACAAGTCATTCTCAGCTGGGTTGCTTGGGCGAGCGTGTGCGGTGATTAAGATCTGAAACACCACAGGACCCAGAGTTACATTACTGGCGATATGTATAGGTCGTACCATGCTAAAAACGCATCAGATGGTTCAGGCTTGTTAATGATGTTATGGTATATATATATATATATATATATATGTATATATATATATATATATATATATATATATATATATATATACCCCGTTTCACAATTTTTCAAAATTAAATTGATTAGGGATGCAGAGATAAAAAAAAACCAAGGGAGTGACGAGTTTCCCAGAAGAATATCTCTAGAAATAATAATTATTATTATTATTATTATTATTATTATTATTATTATTATTATTATTATTATTATTATTATCATTATTATTAATTTTCACACTAGTGGTCGCAGCTGGAGACTGAGTGACAACAGGTCTCCTCAGGTCTCCAGCCCTCCTGGCATGTCTCTCCTATCACTGCTATGATATGGTTCGTACTTCCACCAATATTCGTGTTGCCTGTTGCATTTTCATTTGTTTCCCTCTTCTCTCTGTTAGGCCACTGCTAACAGCTTGGGTCATAGATCTTATATTTGTAGCACTCTCCTCAGTATTTGTGTAGTTCCCAGCAGTGCTGTGGTCTGTATAGTCTCGATCCTTACTTATATTCCTAGTTCTTCCAACCTCGCTATCAGTCCTTGGCACATTTCCGAGTGCACTTCCATTGTTCAATAACCTCTTCAGCTCTCTTGCTAAGTCTTTTCACTCTCTTCTCAATTTATTCTGTTGTCTGCAAGAGCGGACACGTCTATTATTTGGTAGGTTCTCTTCTTCTCATGATTACTAGGTCAGGTCTTCTTGCTTGGATTGGATGATCAGTCCAGATGTCAAAATACCAAAGTAATATGTGATTTCTGTTCTCCAGACTGGCCCCGGTTTGTGCTGGTACCACCTTTCCGCATGATTAAATCCCATTCGTTTGCTTCGTCCCCAGTGTATCAGCGTTGGTAATTTATTGTGTATGTGTTTATATTTTCCAGGGCTAGTTGACTATATTCACTAGTTACGTGGTTTGCAGTCTCATCCCTTTCCCAACATAGGCAGCATTTGCTGTTTGTCTGTGTTCTGTCAGTTTTTGCTTTGATATAGTCTATCCTGATGTATTGGTTTGGGGCTGTCATGATGAGCGATTCTGTATCCCTCTTCAGGTTTCCATTTCGTAGCCATGTCCATAATCTCTTGTCTGCAACATCCTGTATCTGTCTTTTGGATTTTCTGAATTCTGGACACAATCTTCAATGCTGACGAGTCCTATTCTTCGTCTTATTATCATTATCAATGCAGATATCTTTGTTTAGCACCCAACTTCAAACAGCTACAAGAGGGGAGCACCCAAACTATACGATTGAATACTAATTATAAAAGGTATTCTGTGCCAGGTCAGGGACAATATTATATGCCCACGGGCCATATATGCCACGATAGGTACTCAGTGTTTATTTAGATAGTATGGGCGGAAGACTTGGTTCCTGGAGAATCCCATACGTCCCATTGCGACAGCGATCACAGCATTTATGCACACGTCAAATCGGCGTATTCGATATGCCTGACAGACGAATAAAAGAGCCACAAAACAACTACTCGAAACAGTCAACTAAAAAAAAGTGTCGAAATACCTTTTATTCTGTTTTTAAGTGAGTCTGGCTGGTTGGGTGGCTTACTCCTTATCATGTTCAGGAAAAAGTCGTTTTTTTTTAAATGCCTTGCTAGGTAGTTTTAGGGGGGGCAATTTCACCCATTTTAGAGATCACTGCCCAACAGGAGGTGAGAGATGTAACATCCATTGATCACCCCTTTTTCCCATTTTTCAATTGATCATCCTAAACACGGTATGATGCCAAAAAGCGTTGGTCATTTGACACATTCTATTGAGAAACTAACCAGACAAATTATTATTATTATTATTATTATTATTATTATCATTATTATTATTATTATTATTATTATTTGGAATCTCACACCAGTTGCCTGGTGGTAACCGCTGGAGTTTGAGTGACAGCAAGTCTCCTCAAGTCTCCAGCCCTCCTCTCCTAGTACTCATAGGTCGCAGTAATACTGCGATTTACAGTTTCACACCGGTTGCCCAGTGGTTATCGCTGAAGGCTGAGTGACGATAAGTCTCCTCAGGTCTTCAGCTAACGTCTCCTCTCTCTTTCGCATATCATGACAGAGCTACGATTCGTTGCAGTACTTATATCTCTAGCACCTTCCTCAGTATCCGTGCAGTTCCCAGTAGTGCTGTGGTCTGTACGGTCTCTATCCTCCCCCTAATCCCGATCTCCTCCAGTCTCTCCCTTAGCGTTTTGGGGACAGTTCCTAGTGCTCCCACTATGACCGGTACTACCCTGGTTTTCATGTTCCACATTTTCTTTAACTCCCTTGCTAGGTCCTGGTATTTTTCCCGTTTTTCACCCTCCTTCTTTTTTACTCTATGGTCTGCAGGTACAGCAACGTCTACTATTTGGCAGGCCTTCCTTTTTTTTGTCTACTATTACTAAGTCCGGCCTTCTTGCCTGGATGAGGTGGTCAGTTTGGATGTCAAAGTCCCACAGTAGTTTGTGGTTGTCATTCTCCAAAACTGCCTCTGGCTTGTGCTGATACCACTTTTCCCCATGGTTGAATCCCATTTGTTTACTTAGTTCCCAGTGTATCATCGTTGCTACTCTATCGTGTCTGTGCTTATACTCCTTCTGGGCGAGCTGACTACATTCACTAGTTATGTGGTTTACTGTCTCATCTCTTTCACCGCACATGCGGCATTTGCTGTTTGTCTGAGTTCTGTCGATTTTTGCTTTTATGTAGTTTGTCCTTATGCTTTTGTTTTGGGCTGCCATGATGAGCGATTCTGTTTCTCTCTTAAGGTTCCCCTTTCGTAACCACGTCCATGATTTCTCGTCTGCTATATCTTTTATCTGCCTTTTAAACTCGCCGTACAATTTTTTCCCTTCCCACTTTTCTTTTCTAGTTTGCTGTACTGTTCCATTGTTTTCTACCTTATTGTTTGTTGCACTATCCCTCGCGCTCTTTATGATTTCTTCACTATTTGTTTGCACATATCTATCTAGGACTACTTTAGCTCTCTGGACACAATCTTCTATGCTGATGAGCCCCCTACCACCTTCTTTTCTCTTAACGTATAGTCTATCTGTATCATCCCTAGGGTGTAATGCTTTATGCATCGTCATAAGTTTCCTTGTTCGCCTATCCATTGATTGGAGCTCTTCCTTTGTCCATCCTAGGAATGGTCCTGTATACCTAACTACTGACACAGCCCAGGTGTTCATTCCTTTTATTAGATTTCTGCTATTTAATTTGGTTTCTAATATTTTCCTTATCCTTCTGAGGTATTCTCTCTTAATTTTCTCCTTCATCTCTTCCCGTTTTATCGTGTCACATTCAAGGACACCTAGGTACTTGTATCGGTCTTGTGCAGTCAATGCCCTAATCTTGTTGTTGTCCGGAAGTTCAATTCCCTCAGTCATTGAAAGCCTTCCTTTATGCATCACCATGATTGCGCATTTTTCTATCCTAAACTCCATTCCTATGTTCTCACTATATTCCCTTACTTCGTTGAACAGAGTCTCAAGCTCTCCCCTGTTTTTTGCGAACAATTTTATATCGTCCATGTACATTAAGTGGTTGACCTTTCCTTTTGTTTTAGAGAAGTGGTATCCTTTGCTGTTTTTCAGGATTCTGTTAAGCAGTATCATTGTTAGAACAAATAATAGTGGGGACAACGAGTCTCCTTGGAAGATTCCCCTTTTTATCCCTACCTCGGCTAGTTTGTCCCCTGCGGCTGTCAAATCTACTTTCCAGTCTTCCATTGAATTACCAATGAATTTAACCACCGGTTCGCTAATTTTGAACATTCTAAGGCATTCGAGTATCCAGCTATGTGGAATCATATCGTATGCCTTTTTGTAATCTATCCATCCCATTGCGATATTCTTTCTCCTTTTCCTCACTTCTCTCAAGATCATCTGGTCTATGTAGGGTAAATCGTTTGCCCCTTTGGTTCCTATCCTACACCCTTTCTGTTCTTCTGGTAGTAGCCCCCTTCTATCCATTGACATGTATATTCTCTCTGCTATTTGCCCGGTCAGGATTTTCCACATAAGTGGTAGGCAAGTGACTGGTCTATAGTTGCTTGCTATGTTCCCCTTTCCCGGGTCTTTTTGGATGAGGGTGGTTCTGCCTTTAGTCATCCATTCTGGTGCTTTGCCTTCATTTAGACAATTTTGGAGTAGGTGAGTGAGTCTGCCGTGTAACGTGGTGAATTTTATTATTATTATTATTATTATTATTATTATTATTTGCATTTTCACACCAGTTCTCATCACTAAGGACCGAGTGACAGCAAGTTTCGAGCCCTCCTCTCCGCATTCTCACGGTCAAAGAGTAGTTCTCTGGATTACACTTTATACCAGCTGTCTGGGGCTTATCGCTAAAGGCTGAATGACAGTACATCTCCTCAGCTCCCCAGTCGTCCTCTCATATCCTCCTCTCTTATCACAGCAGCGCTGTGGTTTATACTGTTTCCACCATGACTTTTCTCGGCTGTTAGGCTATTGGTAACAATCGGGGGACAGAAATTACCAGCACTCTCCTCAGTATTTGTGCTGTGTCCAGTGTTGTTGCAGTCTGCATAGTCCCAATCCTTCCTTATAACTCCAGTTTCTCGAATCTCGCCCTCAGTGTCTTTGGTACTGTTCTGAGTGCACCTACTATTACTAGTATCATCTTAATTTTCATGTTCAACGCCAACTTCAGTTCCCCTGCCTAGTATTTCTCTATCTTATCACTTTCTTTTGTATTTACTCTGTGATCTGCAAGCACGACCAGGTCTATTCTTTGTCAGGCTCCATTTCTCTTTTCCAGGTCTAGTCTTCTCTTTTCGATGGGTCGGACTGTTTGTAGGTCAAGTCCCAGAGTAATTGTGGCTTCTACCTTCCAGGACAGTCTTCGGATAATTCTATGCATTTACATCTTAACCCTAGATGTCTGATGGTTATCTCTGAGGACTGACAATCAAATCTAGCTGAATCTTCAGCATCTTTTTACGTATCCTCGAAAGCCTGGGCAATACAATGGAACAGTCTCAATTCCTCCTTGATTTTTCATTCATCTAATCTTTATTCTTGTGTTTTTGGCATGGATCCAAGTGCGCCGATTAGTATTGGCATGACTACAACCTTCACGGCCCACCTATTTTTTATCCACCAGGCTAGGTCTCAGTATTTTTTCCAATTTTTCGCATTTTTTCCTGTTCATCCTGTGATTCACTGGCCCAGCCATGTGTACATTTATTCATGACTATCAGATCTGGTCTTTTTGTTTGGATGGGGCGGTCGGTCTTGATGTCAATGTCCCTGATTGTATTATATAAGACATTATCTAGAACAACTGTAGTATGTTGTGCTGATAACATTTCTTTAAGTGTCATTTGCCAAATTCCAGGCGTATGTCTCTATTCTATCGTGCTTGTTAGAAACCGCCAACAAAAACTGTCAACGTAGGTTTTTCAGTTGACTGGCTATGTATGTCTGTATATCACGCATACAGGTCGCAGATATTGAGCTGGAAGGCTAAAATTTTTAACATTTACTCCCTATTATGTTTTGGAAAAAACTTTTTTGTTTTCTGAAGGTCACTCTCTCAATAGGTTTTTTAGTGACGTAGTCAATTTGCAACTTACGTTCATGCTAAATTCATCCCTTTTGTTATGTCTTTCAGCATTAACTCTTGATTTTTGAAATATAAGTTTATGCTAAATTGAAACCTTAGTTTGTGCCTGGCAACAATCACGCTTGTTTTTTATTGTTTGTTTTTTGTATATTCAAACTTTTCAGTGATCACTGCCCAAGAGAAGGTGAGAGAAGTAACTTTATCCATCGAACAACCCTTTTTTTTAAATTTTAGTTGATCATCTCCAACGAAGCTGCTGGTCACGTACAGTTTTGATTGAGTGACCAATTTTGTATTCCTGTTTGAACCAGCTTGATGCATTGATTTACAACGGCATTTAATGTATTCCTCCGTGTTGTTTTTCTATATAATAGTTTGGTGCAAAAATAAATACAATTTTTGTCAATTTAAACTTCGATGCTTATAATCGAATAAACTCTTATTTAACTATGTTCGTGGAATTTATCATTTCAGAGAGTAATTTGCGTCATTTGTTTTATTCATATAAGCAAAAAGCTTTATTTTCATTATTTATTCTTGCCCATTCGATGGAGACAATGGGAAATTTGAGCAAATTCATCGTACGAGTTCAAAATGGAACTTAAATTAACGGAAACTGTCCACAATATTAACCAAGTATTTGTCCAGGGTACAATCAACGGACGTACAGCTAAACATTGGTTCCCACAATCTCGAAAAGGAGACGAGATCTTTGCTGATGCAGAGGGGTGCATTATTGAGGTGGGCCCCTGCGAAACAATTTGAAAGATTGCAGAGAAAATAAACTTGTAATTGATATTTTAATAGATATTCCCTGTTCTCTCTCTTTATTCGGAAAAAAATGTTCAAGTAAGTCATGTACATTAGGTCACTGACCTTTTTTTGTGTTCATATATTTGTAACTTTTTTAAAAAGAGTTTTGATTCAGTGGTACCATAGCATATGGCGGTTAGAACAGGTAATCTCCTTGGAAAATCCTTCTTTTAAAATTTAAATCTGCGAGAGATTCTAAGCCGCCCGTCTTCCTTTTTCTCCATTGACTCAGCTATGGATGTCGTTTCTGTAATATTGAACAACATAATGAGACATCTGAAGATCCAAGTTTAAGGGGAATCATACCATGAATTTTCTATAATCAGTCTACCCAATCATGATGTCATTTATCTCGATGTTACTTGAAATCATTTGATCGATGTAAACAGAGTATTTTGGTCTTTTAGTTTCTCTTCTGTAATGTCTTTGTTCTTCTGGGAGTAGTATTAGATGGAGGAGGAGGAGAAGAAAGAGGAGGAAGAGATATCACGTGATCGAGACACAGTTCCTTTAAAAATGTCTTTTGGATGAGGTTTCTTCGTCTTCAGATCATTCATTCTGGAATTAATCCTTCGTTCAGACCGTTCTGATGCTGCTGAACAAGTATATCGTGTAGGATTGTAAATTTCTCAAACCAATATCTATAGTTTCTAACTGGTCTTGGTGTTTTCCTTCTGGTTATTTCAGTGGCGACGCCGGGTCCGACTGAAAATCTTTTAAAATCTTTTTTACATTATATTTGAGATTTCTTTAGATTATTATTTTTTTTGTGCCACCTGGGCTCCAGTGTCCCCTCCCACGAGCCGCGTATAGGTTATTCTCTAGAATTTTTTGCTAAGATTGATGCATTAATCCCAATGCTTCCTCCTTTTTCTATTCATAGACTGTCTCTCGACATTTTTGCTTCTCTCTGCATTCACATGATTCGTTCTAGAATTTGTGAGCTTTGTGATATCTTTTTCTTTGTTTATCTTCTGTCTCTTTTTACTTTATGACATTGCAAAACCGACTTTGTCATTTTGAATTACGCTGTTCCATTTGCGTGGTGTAATACGCAGTCTGTATCTCTTTAGACTCCCTTCTTCGGACAATATTCTTTTGTTTATCTCTTCCACTCTGACAGGTATTCATTCTTTTATGTTTTATTCTGTTTTCCCCTTGTTTGACGCGTAAAACATTATTGTTTATAACTCTTGCTTTAATCGTTTTACCTCTCTCTATAGATTTGAATTGTATGCTTCATTACTGAACAACCGTAACCACCAGAGTTAGTGACGGGTTGTATCTTTTTTCTATATGTGTGTGTGCGTGTTTGTGCGTACCATTCCATTTTGTCAAAAGACTTGAAAATTGGCATCAGCACTCCACTAAAACCACTCTCAGAATGTTGTTTTTGATTTCTAAATATTCTTTTACTCTATTTAGATGTGTTCAAATGGACAACGCCATTGATGCCATAAATGGAATTTCATTTATTAACAGTGGTAGCTAATTATTAGTAATTTCCAGTTTGATTACTACTTTCCACCATCATCCTGACTTTAATCTTTTCATCGCAATTTTCACCAAGACTGGTGTCTTTCCGGCTATGAACAAATAGTATTGATCAAAACAGAATAAACTTTAGGTGGAAATCAGTCTGAGTAAAAGTTGTGATAAAAAAAGACAACGAATAAAATTAATTCGTAGATAAAAAAGAATCATAAAATTAAGGAAAATACTTTATATGATAAGAATAAAACGATGCATTATATTTCATTAGTTTATTTCATTTTGTCTTTTTTTAATAACTTTTTTTTTCGCACCAACGTAAATTGGGTTATTCGGTTGTATCTATTCCCTGGTTCAGATTTGTTGACTAGTAAACATTTGCAGGAAAATAAACACATGTGAATTAGACAATGTTTTTTTTTTCTCGAAATATTTCAACAACATAACTCAATGTAAAACCTCGAGTGCATTTTTTTGCATCTCCTTATACGTGCGTCCAAATGTATACATTTATTTACATGCTTGTCATTGACTCCATGCTCAGTCATCTTTATGTATCTACAAGTGTATCTATGTGGGAGAGTTCTTTGAGGCCATTTCCTTCGTCTGAAAGTAATTATGCGTAAAGCTCAGCAGCCGCTCTTACATGACACTGCATCCATGGTGTCATATAACGTGTGCGTTGTGCATGTCTATTTCAACGAGTTTCTTGCACAAATTAACAAGGTACATGATGTTTTAATCTAATAGCATCGCTTCTTGTAAAAATTATCAGTAGATCACAATTTTACATGTCCTATCTATGATTTTTCAGTAACATGATATAATATAACCGATTTGTGATCAGGGGAACAAGTAGTAAATCTGTTAATAAATTGAATTTTATTTCTATGAGCCCATCAGCTTCTTTGCTTTCCTATCAGGAATTTGATTGTTCATGAAACAGTCCACATGTATGAAACTGGCTGTTGATCGTAAAAAAAATGATTCGCCATTTCTTGAGATTCGAATTTTCTTTCAAATAAGTTAATATTTTGACGTATCACCGATGCAAAATTTAGAAGTACGATTCTCGAAACAATTATTATACGCACAGCTGGAAGAGAAACATAGCAGTACTATCAATTCTCGTCGAAACTTTTTCCTGGAATACCGGGAAAAAAGTTTTTGCAAAGATCGGAAGGATTGTTATCAAAAACTGCCACCAAAACTATCTACATGATTCCCATTAATTTTGAGTTGAGCTGGCTATGTATGTATGTATGTATGTATGTATGCACGTACGTGTACAGGCCGTACTAAAAGAGCTAAAGGCCTGAATTTTCAAATATTTACTTCTCATTATGTCTCAAAAAACTTATTTTCTACTTTTTGAAAATCTATCCAATAAATAGATTTTTAGTCGGGGTTTGATTTGAAATGTAATCATATGCTGAAATTGTCCGGCACATTCGTTCTTTTTCATTTTCAGACTTTTTTTAGTGATTACTACCCTCACAAAAATCGAGAGAAGTTATTTATTGACCACCCTTTTTCCAGTTGATCATCCTTAACTTGGCTTACTGCTAAAAGACGTTGGCTGCATGACGGTTACTATTGAGTGATTAACAAAAATTGTTGAAATTTGTTTTTACAACTTACACGCGGTTGTGTTTATCCGCTAAAATCGATACAATAATGAAGAAAATGGATGTCATAAGATGAGAAAGACGGTATCCCAAGTGCAATTTGGAGTTTTATTTATTTCAAAGGATGTCTTAGCATCGGAAGAAGTCAATCGTATTCAGGGAATTAAGTCGAGAATTTAATCGACTTTACCTAAAATTTAAAGGGTAAGATCGGACTCTCATGTACATACGTATGCACATTTGCATAAAAATCATAATTGACTATATAATTGAGTAAATGTATATTTATTTGATAAAAGCCGAAAATCAAATTGGACACTCATACTCATAAGTATACTAATTTGCATAAAAATCAGATTCGTGTGTTGGCAAATTCAATCGATAAAGGCTAAAATTTTCAGCACATTATAGGATACGATTGAGTATATATGATTTAATCGATAAAAGCAAAGATTTCACGTGCATAGGTATGCATATTTGTATAGAAGTCATAATCAACCTACAGCAAATTTAATCAAAGAAAGCTGAAATTTAAAGTTCACTACTTGGCAGTCATGTACACTGGTTGCACAAATACTCATGCAAATACGTATTCACATTTGTATAGAAATAATTATCGAGTTTATATCAATTTCATCGATTTCAACTAAAATTTAAAGCCCATTCTCGAAGACTTAGGTGTATTAGTATGCAAATTTGCCTTGATTTCATAACTGAGTAAATGCAAATTCATCAGTGAGGGAGTTGTATCAAATGCTAGATTCCTATTATGATTTGTAAACTGGCTGACAGACGCTTCGAATACGCCGTCATCCAACTACACGTCTACGTAATCATTTGAACCAGTGGTGCCAAACCAGTGGGGATACCCTCCTCCCCAATTAGGGATTCTAAGTAGTCCAAAGAGGATGGGGGATCGTTTGGTAAAAATAAAAGTTTTGGTGGATGTTTACAGCCTGAGAGTAATTCAGTTATGTTTTTCACGAATGCATCCATACGTTGAAGAAGTAGTAGCAAGAAAAAAAAAATAAGGTCATATTGAAGTGGATGTAAGTTATAGTAGCAGAATTCGTTTTTTTGATAAATTTGTATTTCGAATGATGTTCCTGATTTTTTTCGGTTTCTTTCATTCAGTAATAAATACACAGCAGAAGCTCTATAATGATAGTATTGAAATAATTATTTTTATAAAGCTACCTAATTAAAAGCAAAACAAAATAATTACTTAAAACTATTCATTTTAACAACTTCCTTAAATGCAAGGGGGAACTAGTTGTTGGAAGAAGTCGAAAATGAACTTGAAAGGTTTTTTAACCACAGGTTTAAACAATCACTGCTTTTCTTTAATTATACGAATTACATTCAAAGAGAATACCTGATATGATAAGAAGAATATTTCTGATCAGCTGCTAAACTTCTATGTGGTGCGCATTATTAGTAAAAGTTACTTCTTAAAACAATTGCTTGTGACGAAAAGTACCTGATCGATAAAATAAAGTTTATAAAGTACAATGCATTCTCCCGATAGTCACTTATGGAGCTGAAATATGGAACCTAACCAAAAGACAGACCCGCAAACTGAGAAGCATGCAACGCACACATGAGAGAATCATGCTCAACCTCACATGGAGAGATCACAAGACATTACAGTACATCAGGAAGAAAATGGGAGTACGAGACATCATAGAAACAAAACTTAAATGGCAATGGGCAGGCCATGCTGCAAGGATGACAGACAACCGATGGACATTGCGACTTACGATGAACTAGACGAATTCAGAAAATACTGGCTAAGTGACGCCCATGATAGCGAATTGTGGCGAATCCTGGGGAAGGTTTATGTCCAACGACGGACGTTAAAAGACTGGTGATGATGATGATGATGAAGATTTTTTATCTTATTTCGCTCGACTGAACTAACAATAGCAATGATGATTTCAAAATCTTTCTTGATTATTCTTATGCTTTGCTAAAGACCTTCAGCTACAATCATCATCTTCCTTCATTAGATTTGTAAAATCCCTAGCAATAGGAACTTGAATGAATATTGCACATATAGTTTTTTCTTTAGATTATTAATTTTCCTAACAAGACACTCTAGTTTATCCTGACCAAAGAAATTATACTAGGAAACGCAACCCTAACCGGGTGCCTCTCACATATTCCAATCAGTCTACTTTTACAGATATCCCCCTGTTTCAGTCTCTTCTTTCCTAATCTGATCCTTCGCTTGAGCAGATGAATGAAGAGACAGATTAGGAGACCAGCCTCGAAGCGGGTCGGTAGTTTGCCAGATGAAACTCTGTTGCAGAGTCATTGGATATAGACTTTGACAATAGAATTACTGGCTTGAAGAGACGAGAAAACATCCGAGAGCCACCACTCGACTTGAAAGAAGGGAGAACAAACAAACTGTTCAGATTATTCAATACAACCGTCAGCCACATCCGACAAGGTCAGAAACAGCAACAGTTTCCCTCTGGTTGACGGATGAACACGTTTTCGCATAAGAACGAGACGTCCCGGGTAAGTTATCGATCGAACACCATGCGAGCCGCTAACTCTCCAACGAGAAGCGTGCTCAGCCATTTTTTTCAAACTCATTATTACAGCAATCTGTGTCTGACTAATTTGCCTTGCTTGTCTTAAAACCCCGACTGTCGGCGGCAGCGCACCGCAAACTAATTGCCAGGTGAGCAATAACCAAGGCACTGATCATCCCGCACAACACTGATGTTCCTCAGACCACAAACCAAGCGACCTGCTGAGCAATGAAATAATCCCTTCACTATACCATCTCCATTCGATAAATCACCTGAAGGAGGAAGCATATAACATTTATCAACTTCAATAAGGCCTTCAACTATGTCGAAATTTTCAAGGTCATAGAGGCTATCACTCAACGAGATTTAGACCCTGTATATGTCAGAGTACTGCAACATACATACAATCACTGCATCTCCTTCATCAGGCTACATAAAGACACAGAGCTCTTCCAGCTCCAAAAATGGGTGAGATAAGGTGATATCAAATCACCCAAACTCTTCACAGCTTACCTTAGGATGATCTTCAGAAACCTACACTGGGAAAATAAAGAAATTAGGATAGACAACAGATACGTAAGCAACCTCAAATTTGCAGAGAACCGTCACGACCTCCAACTAATGCTAGACAAACTGAATGCAAGAATGTCAGCTTTCAATTGAACACCAGCAAAACAAAGGTCATGTGTAATAATCAAATCGGAAATAAGCACACTACAATCAAAATCGAAAACTCGAACTGGAAACCTACTTCAGACAACAAATCTCCACGAAGTCCTCAAAAAAAAAAAAAAGAAATCAAGTGAGGAATCACTCTAGGATGACAAGCCTTCCTCAGAGCAAGCTCAACCTTTGAGAACAAGGGAATCACAAATGTCCTAAAAAGAAGAGTATACAACTATTGCATTCTCTCGATAGTCATCTATGGAACTGAAACATCGAATGTAACTGAAAAGCTGATCCTCAAACGGAGAAGCATGCCATGTGCACATGAAAGAATCATACACAACCTCACTCGGAGAGATCATAAAACAGCGTGATATATCAAAGGAAAAAAATAGGGGAGTGAAACATCTTAGAATCCATTAGAAAACTCAAATAGCAATAGGCTGATCAGTAAAAGAAATACAGATAACTGATAGACATCATAACTCTCAAATCATTATTGACCGTGCTCTAACTGCAAAGAAATGCTTTTACACAATGACCACCAACCAAAGATCATAAAAGAGTACTGGAAAAATTTACGACGCTCCTGAATATCCTTTGTGTTGATTGGATAGCATATGACACAAAAACTATAATTCTTTACTTTGAGATATCTATACTATGATGAGATTTTGTGTACAGGGGTACCAGGGCCGGTCCTAATGTTACTGGTGCCCCCAGTAAGATGAAATTGGGCCCTCTTTAACGTCTGACGGAGCTTGTCGTCGGTCATCAGAATTTCTTTTGCCAACTCTTGCTCTTAGTTTCAACACAAAATACTCTATTCAACGGTCAGGTTTTTATGAAAAATCTGACTTCTCGTAAGGGAATTATATTACTATAACAGTTTTTTTCTTTAAATTGTGTTTAATATACTCAATTATTTCCTCATTTTCCCACTTAAGTGGTTGATGCGCCCGAACATCTGATACCCTGGGCGACTTCCCGTGCTGCATTTACTTAGGACCGTCTCTATGAGAAATGCTTGCGTGAGTGTATTTATGCGATGGTGTATATATTTTTCTAATCGATCATTGATAAATGAACAATTACTTTCCCCTATCCACCTAACGACCAGTATATACCCGTAATCCCTTTCTAACAAATAATTTGAAAAAAAACATGAGTAAATCTATTCATATACTTGTCCATCTAGACACTGGAGTCTATGAAATCGAAAGACGTAGAAAAATGACCTTATTTATATTTATCTACGGTGCGATTTATGCTGGTTTATGTGCAGCAGACAACTGCAGTTTCTGACACTCCCCACACGCCTGCGCACATGAACAGCGAAGTAATGTGCATCGAGTCCTGGGAAAGAAATTGTGAACATGCCACTGCAATATTCACGATAAGATTAGTTTTACACTACCTACCCACCAATAGTGTCACGACGCTCTTCAACCGAGCTTTATGCATTACTGCAAATCAGGTCTTGTCTAGCAGCTTTCTATGATTCGACCTCATTTTGAACACAAACACGCAGTAGATAATTCATGCACTATCACACACACATACACATACACACACACACACACACACACACACATATATATATATATATATATATATATATATATATATATATTCAAGGTTTTTGGAAGATTTTCAGTGTGTTTAAAGTAGCTATAGATGTCTCGAATTTTTAAAGCATAAAGAAATGTAAATAGTCTGCAAAAGTAACATTCTTTGTGTCGCCTTTGACAAAAAAACTAACTTCATAAACTATAGCAACGAGGAAGGTATTTGAACTTATCTACCTGATTTAATAACTACGGTAATAAGGAAGGTATTTGAAAATGCATTCCTCGTAGGTAATAAATAAGCTGGTATTAGATTAAAGAATAACATCATAATACTATGAGATTCAAGCGTTAAGAGCTCACTGAGGCGCCACTTAGATTCGATATTTGTCAGAGCGATATCATGTAATGGATATAGATAATTCATGGTATACTTATATATAAGATATACTTCCGAGAAATGTTCCAGTCTATGCTGTCAGATAAATAATTTTATATCCAACACACTACATATATGGATTTATCCGATCTTCATGAACTTTCTCCCCGTTACCAAGAAGAGAATTGGCAGAACCTCAAATATAAACAAAATATTTGCATACGATACATAAAACCACGGATATGTGCTCGTGAAAAGTTATTCAGAGTCGCTGACCGGGTATAGGCTAGCATTCGCAATGACCTTTGACATATCAAAAGATTGACCCATTGTATAAAATACTCAACCACATGAGAGGGTTTAATCAATTCTCACAACAACTACAATATTTAAAAAAAAGAATGAATCTGAGAGAAATTGTACTTGGGAATCGATTTCTTCCATTATATAAAAAAAGGTATAATTGATTTTCAGAAAACTGCTGTTTCTTCTCAATCTTGTAATCATGAAACTGTTGGTAATGGTAATGGTAATGATAATAATAATAATGATGATGATGATGATGATGATGATAATGACGATGATGATGATGATAATAATAATAATAATAATAATAATAATAATAATAATGGTGATGATGATGATGATGATGATAATAATGATGATGATGATGATGATGATAATAATAATAATAATAATAATGGTGATGATGATGATGATAATGATAATGATAATGATAGTAATAATAATATGTGTGAAACAGAGAAAATAAAAGACTAAGAAAAAAAATCGTTGATTTCATAAAAAAAGAGGTCTGGTTAGTGAATCAATGAACACCATCACTTGACCTATGTATTTTGTCTGAATGTCGTGTCAGGGGTGGTTGATTGAAAAATTGGATGAAAAGAGGTGATCAATGAATAATTTACCTCTCTCAATTTTTGTTTGACAGTGATCGTATAAAATTCCGAATTTTCAAAAGACAAGCTTGAATGATACCCGGCAAAAAAGTGACCAATTTAGCAAAAACCTGCAAAATTGAAAATTGGAACCCTGATTTGGGGGAGGAATTTTCAAAAAACAAAATTAAAAAAATTCAATTTTTTTTTATATAGAGGAGTATATTTATTTCAGACTCTCCTCATCTTGGTTGTTTTTCATACAACGTTTCGGCCGTTGTACTCTACGACCTTCATCAGGTGGGGAAGTAACAAACCGAACCCTTTATTTAACCGACGGGGGTATATTGACTGCACTCCCCTTCTTAGCATTAATAGTATTATTATTAGTCTTACACTGGGATTGAACCTAGAACCATCAGATTACTTGCAGTAATTTTGTCTGATTCTGTAACCACTACGCTATGTGTCCGAATGATAAAAGAAATAATAATAATACCTCATCTCGAAAATTCAGAGATATAGAGGAGTATATGCTCCAATTTTCGGTCCTCTAACTTGATAGGAGTAGCCTGTTTGCTCAATCTATTCAGATGGAACCAGTCAAACAGCTACTTAGACGAACAGATTGTCTCAAAAAACCAAGACCTATGTTTACAGTTTTGATGACGGTCTTGGTCGATTGTTTCAAATACTTGTGCAGGCTGGTTAAAACACAGAAAGTTTAATTAGAGAGAAAAAAACGTGTTGATAAAAGAAATGGCCCGCTTATCTAAAACTATTTAAATTTACATAGATAGCCAGCAAGTTGGTGGTTACATTTTCATTTTTGACTTGACCCACTTCCTGGCTAATCAGTTTCTCTATTATTTTTGTGTTGAATTGATGTCTCATTCGGATATACCAAGTGTGTTTGGTTAAAAAAAATACTATTTACCGATCATTGTCGATGCCGGAAAGGATCTCATTTGATTTTTACGAATAAATGTCATAGCATCTTCGTCATTTACTGTAAAACTCCTACTGTTGATTATTATTTTCGTATGTAATGACAATGGCACGTGACAGTGACGAGACCAAACTTGAGTGACATCATGCTCGAATAAAAATGACGTACGCAACGACTGATGACGATTCACTCACACTTCTAAAACCCAATTCAGGTTTCGTTTCGCTAATGTGGTGGAATCCAAATAACACGAAATACTAATAAAGGAGTTGAAATGGTTCGTGTAGTTTTGTTAACCGTTTACATTCTAATGAAACAAAAGAGTTTGTCCTAAGCTTACTCATCTATTTTTGATCTATAAACACATTTATGTAATGTCCATGGGCCTATATTTAGTCCACTGTAAAGAAAAAAAATGCCATTGGAAGTATACTTTTTGAAGGAAGTGGAGCAAATTATATATGAACTCTGTCAAAATGATGAGAAACATGCTCTCAGTTTTTTACAAATTAATTTTCATTATCACAGTAATATATTTCCTCACACCATATTTCTAATAACCAGAATCTGAACTTTCCTACACTGGGGCTGCCAGCTTACTTGGCTGATATTGAAATCAATGATCTGCAAATATTATTGTAAGACGTTGCAGAAAAAAAGAGACACTTTCATGCATTATTAGTACTTATATAGTGAAGGTCACGGATTTAGAGAAAACTTTGCAATATGTTTTTTTAAACGGCCTTTGTTTCAAAATCCAATTGGAATAATTCCTATGGCATTAGCCTTATAGATATTTATTATATTTAGTTTAGTCTGGCACTAAGCCAGAGGTGTAGATTACCCAGTAAGGATGATTAAATAGTTATCAAATTTAGAGGTCAATATGTTTTTCGCTTCAAATTATTTGCATTCTATATTACCTAAGCTTAGATCAATTAGGTTTCATCAACAATGATATGGAGGCCTGTTTATGCTATCATAGATATGTAACATGTATAGTCGAGCCTAAAGTATCTTTAATTATCTGTCTATCAAATTTTTTTTTGTATTGAGATTCAATGATTTTCAAATCCTGAGTTCTGGTAAATTCTGATTAAAGGAACCTCAAATGGGTTCTGGTCCTAAAATAGATGTGAAAAGCAAAAATAACGCTGGGAATGGTTTTCCTCATTACAGAATATACATAATCAGTAGTACTACATCATAATCTGGGGACATGAGATGGCGCTTTTCAGTGGTGGCCATATTGGATTGCATGCACTGGCCATCAAACTTGCTTGCAGTGGTATTCTAACTGCCATGGTCATACCTAACTTCATAGAAAATTGCTAAAACTTAGCACAAAGTGAACAATAGTCACCAAACATAATATTTTCACATTCAGCCATTTTATTAAGAAAATTCAGTCCTATGGTAAATAAAACATAACGCTACTAATTTTTTCTATGAAGCTGCATCGATGTTCATACATTTTGAGTTTTGCAGTAGACTGAAAGGAGAGTTTTTCTTTCTCTTGGAATGAATTCCATGTTTGTTTTGTCCTTAAAATTTCAGTTGACTATACTTCAGAGTTCGATATCTTGTAACTCAAATCTAACATATTTCGAATTACAATCTTCATATAAAGATTGGTGTCAATAATTCACCCTACTTTTTGCCCTATACTCAGTCTCTCTCAGTTATCTTAAACGTTTTCATTTCTATTTCTGTTTATCTTTAGTAAATATTGCTCAGAGAGAGGTGTATAACCTCAACAAAAATTACGACGGACGATGTTGCAGTTGTCAAGTAATACTACGTACATTAGTACAATTACAATTAGTAGTATTAGTATTGTTTATGCAATTTCATTGCTGTAGTAAACAGCTAATGCCTAGGGAATCTGTTGGGCTTTAGCAATAACATTTCAGGCTATGCAAGTATAAATTCCACGGATTCTTGTCGTGCTGTCGTCCAAATCTTATCCTTCGTATTCGCAGTGATGAAATTATTCACGAAGCATAGCTTCAGTTTGGCACAAGTCCACAAGTATGGGAAACCCAATGGAGATTGAGTGCACTACTTGTGATTCCTAATGACCCTGATAAAGCGCCCTAATGACACTGATAAATGTTGCTTTTCCTTCGCATAATATTTTTTTTTGCCAACTGATGTTCATGACGTTACCCGAGACAAAAGACTGTAGAGATAACAGTAACTGCAGCACCATGCAATGACCTGATTTTTTCAAAGCAGCCAATGAGCATTTATATTAGGTTTGATTGACATTAACGATAGTTTATGATAAATAAACTCTCGCTAATGTTACAAAAAAGAGTGTAGGAGTCCTTTGAGTTGTTTTCTTCTCATGAAAGTTAATGGCGGGTAAATGTTTTTAGACTGCAAATTTGACTATAGATTAAAGATTTGTTTAGCATTGCCGTGTCATAAATCGCAATGTTATCAATGCACCATTGGATGTGCAAATAAATCTCGAAAAGTAATCCACGTAAATCATAATGGGAAGTCATCATAATATAACAAGCTTGGTTAGGCTTGGGTCAAAACCCTTTGCTTCATTAAAAATCTAAAAGGTAAACAAAATAGAATTAATTTCTCCATGAAATCTAATTCCAAAACTACATATCCCATCTGACTCTCTTAGTAGAGCTTCATGTAATAGAACACGAATGGATTCGTCATCAGTGTTTGCGTATGTAACTCTCATTCGAGCTGCAGGAGTTTGTCAATATTCTTCATAACAGAAATTGAATATATACAACAGGATACCGACTTGCAAACATGAGTTAACACAATATGGCGTCCTAGCGTTACTCTTTCTTTTCCCCTCTTTCTCATATTTATGTCTTAAATTCAAAAGTCTTAAATTCGTCTGACTAATTCGTGATAATGAAATTAACTCTAGAAGTTTGACTACAATATTACGGTCCAGTGCCACAATCATATAATGAAAATCTGGGTATGGAAGAAAATCGCTTCAAAATGACTCAATCAATAGAAAAACATTGAATTAGAATATTTCATTGGTCGATTGCTTTGAGTAATTCAATGCTCAGGGCCAAATATATAGACACAGAAATGATAAAAATTGTTCAGACCTGATTGAAATTCCTAATTACTGGATGACGTTTGAAGAGCAGTTTTGAAAACAAAAATGATTTAGTACGTCGAAATAGAATATTCTAAACAAAGCTAAAAAAAAAAATGACATTGCTCTGGCAAAATAAAAATAAAAATTTATTATTTAATTGAATTAAATTTTGATTGTTGGAAAATAGTTCAATTCATCAATATCATCTGAAGAAAATTTTTTTCAGATAATAAGTGAATTCAGATAGTTACAATCATCTAAGAAAACCTGAAAAACCTGACTTGAAAAAGTAAATGTGTGAATTGGCTTTTAAGTGGGGGTCTAAATCTACGGTGTGAGCATGATGAAAAATGAACCCTTTCTGTATCCGATGTTCGATTCATAATGTGGATATAATGCTAAATTTGAACTTTATTTCGTGTTTATATTTGCGCAACTATAGCTGTGGAACTGTGTGTTATCTTCAAGCCAATATTTGTGCTGATTTACAAGGTTCGAAAAAGATTTTTTGTAATGAGCTGAGGAAAGGCTAACTTTTGTGTACTCCTTTAGAAGAAAAAAATACTGAATGATTAGTAAATCCCCCGCTAGTTCAAAGGTCAAGACAGTTAACTATCGCTCTAAAGGTCAGGCGTTCGAATCATAGCAGTGTTCTGTAATGGGGAATAGTTTGCAATCTGCTTCTGTAAGTTATTACTACGAAGTTGTGGATTCGATCTTCGTGTTGTGGGCATATGCAAAAACTACACTAAGCTCAACAAATAACTTCATAAACCTAATTGCCAGTGACTGAGACTATTCAGCCTCTTCTCTACACGTTTTGAATGACATTGGCGGTGCATTTCTTGGTTAATAAGTCGAAGGGCACTCTAATCTTTGAATGCATAACGAGCAGACTGTGTGAGGTAGATGTTATTATAAGGTGATGCATTCTGCTTCATTGAGGTTTGCACATCCAATAATTCAGTGTTAAGTCTAATACTAATATTTTGGATTTTGACACCTTTTATGACATCAACGGATTCCAGAGCGGACAAACAGAGATGGTCAAGATGCGGCGAATTATTGGCAACTTTGGTTAGGTGCAACCTTCAAATTGCATCGTCAGTTCTAATTAGTAGTCTAACTATATTTGAGTGTCCGAATATTCATTCTATAGTGTATTTTCAGTGGTGACTATATTGGATTGCCACCGATCGACATCAACTTGGTTGTGATGGTTTCTGAAAATGATATGGTCAAAACACCATTGCAAATTGCAAAAGCTTAGCACCAAATGCACAATTGTCACTTAATATGATATATTCCTTCTACAAACAACATTTAAGGATAGTCTGCAAGAGGCAATTAGATCGTAGAAAACTCGGCCGTAGTTATAGCATAAGTGGCTGACTTGCATCTCAAGAAAATCAGAGTCTCGTATTTCCGGCTTGATAAGGTTAGGTTGAGAAAAATATTTTACGAGGCAACAAACATGGCACCCAATTTGCATGTGAAAGAGCTCAAAGGAGCTGCTGATCATTCTGTCCAGGGACAAAATTTGCATCAGTACTCCACTAACCCCTTTTTCGATTTTTGAAAAATAATTTTTTGGCCTTATTTTGATGGGTTTTTGATAAGATCTGGATTCAGCAGGATCCAAATATTTCTATTTTTTTAAAATTCTATTTCAGCTGTTTTTCGACGGAAAACTAAAAAATAATTTATTTTGACAATATAAATTCTTCGATGGATTTTATTTACTTGACTTCAAATTCTGACGCTACGGTTGCTCGATTATTGACTGTAATGGTGAGTTTACTATATCTGCACTATTTACTAAATGATTTCTATTTACGCTAATTTTCCAACATTTTAAATCCCTTTGGTCATGTTCCCCTAACCTAACGTTTTTCGTTTGTTGTTGCTTCATAAGGGTCGTAAGATGCTTCCAAGTACGGTAGCAGGGATACCCGACGATGAATTCAAAAGGCAAGTCTAGTGGAATAATGGGGGTCCAAGGAAGGAAACACACACCGTTTTGCTCACCCCTCTTAAGATACTGGCATCGACGACACGTGGTAGAGAATGCTTGACACCCAGGCGAGTTCCATTGCATAACTTACGAGGATGTACATTTCTCAGAGGTATGATGGGCGACCCAACATTCAGTTGGAGCCTGAGGAGAGGAACACCAAGCAGCTTGAAAAAAAAACAAGGTCTTCTAGTGTGTATGCATATGTGTGTGCTTTGTTACTACAACTCAGTGAAAATAAGTGTTACTTGGGTGGAAGCGTCTATGTGAGTGTGTGTTTAGAAAAAAAACAGCTAAAAACTACGGAAACTTGATAAGATTTAATTTTATTGAGAGGGAATTTTTGTCATTTGCAAGAAGAATATTCTAATATCAGAATCTCTTGCTTCAAATATCTAGATCGTAAGATTGGTTGGAGAATGACCTATGGTTACCTCAAATAACCTCCGATGTTAGCATATTGCAAGTCGATTCTTTATCGATTCCCTATGCTGAATTTTAGGTCAATAGGCCTGATAGTTTTAGCAGAGGAGAAGTATAAACAAACATATCAGTATAGATTGGTGTAAGCTTATCATTTTTTGAATTTCGTGGTTTCTATTAATTTTGCACAAATAATGGATTCCCTCAAAATCGACACGTGAATGGACATAGCTAATCAATAAAAAATATATTTGAACTTTGGGATTTTTCAAGTTTTAAACATCACAGAAATCCTGCAGATCTTATTGCCTGTACACTCCCACCACCACCAACAGATGGTATTGAAATCCAATTTGAAGCCAGGATTCTGAATGCTGACTTTAGGAGCCGGGATTGCAGCTACCCTCTACCCTTATGAAAGATTGGCGGAAAACGATCTTCCTCTCTTCTGTGATTTTCCTACAGACTATTCAAAGCCGAGTAAATATCAGACAATAACGCACAGAAGAATGATTCCAGTATGCTTGTATGACAGGTTATTGCTATCATTGTGATTTCGAGTTTTACTTTGGACTTGCACCAAACAGAACTATACTTGGTAAATATCTAGATAGCGATCTCGTGGGAGTCCCATGAGGTATTTTGGTGAATATCATTTTTTCAAGTGATTAAGGTCGCATGGAAACCTGCATTACATTTACCCTTGTTTGATTGTGCTACATTTTTTATTTCTAATGGGAAATAAATATCTGTAATATGGAGTCTTATCAGTTGAATCTATGAGTGATCCCAATGGCTCACCTATTCCCTGGGTCGCTCTCTCATTATATGTTGTCGTTTTTTTAGTGTACTACTGTTATTTTTTTTGAAAAAATGGTATTTCGTATTTCTGACAATTTTCCACTTTCTGCTAAATAACCAGAAGCATCCCTTTGGCGATATGCGGTGTTGATTTCGTGCATGTGCAACCAATGTTGCTCCCTTCCCGACCCGGAAACAACATAAGATTACTTTTCTGACTGATGAACCCTGCTGTAGCTGCATGAGTCTGTTCAGTGATATATGTTGCATTCTCTCTTAATGTGTTTGTCTGTGTGTGTGTGTTTGTGTGTGCGTGTGCGCATGTGTGAGTGACATAGACAGACTGAGAGAAGTAGAAAGAGGGGCATCACGATAGATACCAATCGAAGATATAGTGTCTATAATATAGCTAGGTTTCTCAGTAAATAATCACGGATTCTTTTTATTCACTATCGTTTCTTGATCATTTTATTTCTGAAGGATAATATTACTGATGCAACAAAACAAATTTATTTTGCAAACTATTCCGTAAACGCCTGTAAAAAAAACATTTCTTGATACTTTTTCCCTCTTACTTTTTTCTCCCTTTAGAATATCACTCAGTTTAACATTTGATTGGAGCTATTGTCCGACGGTCAAACTTCACTCCAAGTCGGAGGCTGGATGTGACTATTTTTTCTTCTGTAACAAGAACAAGAATAATCACCATCCAATTTAGGCGAGTAAACTCTTCATTGCTTGTCCGATAAGTCACACATATCTGCAAAAGTTCATGTTAGAATTACGCAGTGGCTCATTTCATTCTAGAAAAAATGAATATATTTATATCAAAATTATTTTTTTTAATGATTATTAATTTATCATTTGTATACATTACAAAAGTTGCAGTAACCATTCTCATTCGGAATAGAAGTAGGAGTTGAGTTTGGACCCTGCAGCAGACACGCTTGTCATGTTCCTCTTTGATATTCAACTTTTAGAAACTGTCCTTCTCAGTCTGTCTCCCTGTCACTCACAATCAATCATTCATTGTCTGATTGTAATTTTATATGCTGATCTTTTGAATAATGAAACTCTCGTCTGCTTGATCTTGTTTTGATAAATTGTTTGCTCTAGGATGAATCTGAATCTATTCATTTTCAGGAACTGTCATTGAAAACTGTCAACATTTTATTGGTTTTCAAATGAGTATTGTTGGTTGGTTATCTATCTATCTATCTATCTATCTATCTATCTATCTATCTATCTATCTCAGTTAATTCATTATCTATCTATCTATCTATCTATCTATCTATCTATCTATCTATCTATCTCAGTTAATTCATTATCTATCTATCTCAGTTAATTTATTATCTATCTATCTATCTATCTATCTATCTATCTATCTATCTATCTATGTGCCACACGTATTAGCTGCATCAGTTGAGCTAGAGAGCTGAAAATTTAAACATTCACTCCTTACTGTGTGCAGAAAAAAATTATTTGTTTTTTGAAAATTACCCTTTAAGTTTTCAAGGGGGGTCAATTTACAATGCAAGTGTATGCTAAAATATTTCTTTAGTTTGTGTCTGGCAGCATTCACAATCGTTTTTTTTTTAAATTAAGTCTTATTTGTGATCACTGCCCAATAAAAAGCAAGAGAATTAACTCATTAATATTTACCTCAGCTTCAACTTTCAAATCAATCACCCTCTGCTTCAAATTCTTTAACTAATCACCCCAAACATGGAATGATTGAAAAAAGATGTCGGTCACTTGACAATTTCTATTAAGCGACTAATCAGACTCGTCTATGTATGCACTAGATATTTATCTTTGCTACCTTTGTTTTCGCTGTAGATCGACGTAAAAATAGGTTTTATTTACTCCTAGCTGTGTTTAGGACACGTATTGAGTTAATCTGGCATTGCTAGGACCGACGTAATGAAGTAATGGTAAAAAAAAAAAAACTTCAATACAATAGATCAGTGTTGAACTTTTTCAAAGTCGTTCACCCCTGAATCTTTCTCACGAAATTTCATCCATCCCTGACAAGGCCCGATACAAGTGTGAGAGGCCAACCAAATAATCTATTGACATTTACCCCTGCGACGGAGATTAAGTGTATAATTCTCTATATGATTCGGTGCGTCACATGAGCGTTCCTTAAGTGATAGTTTCATTCAACTTTTTGAATAGCATAAAAATACGTACAGAAAATTAGAAACGATAAAAAGATTAAGAATTGAAAAATCGTTAATATTGTCTTGTTAACATTATATAAAAACATAGATACTTTTTTTCATCGTCAATGACTAAGGTGTTCCTGTGATGAGCTTCTCAAACCGAGGTTCTACTTCCTCATCAAAAGCAACTCGCAATAATGAGTCAACATAACTGAATTAAACTCCCCTCTAGTTTCCGTCCACCTCTGGGTGAACCATTCATCCGTCTAAGAAACGTTGCAATAGATAACAACATAATTTGTATTAAACACTCTTCCTACGATTTTTAATTTCAACAGCGCGATTGTCTTATTTCCTATGCAGCATCCACAATGCAATTATGTCTTACGAAATCTAATAATAACAACGGATAATCTAAGAAATATCACTTGCAGAATCTGTCTCCATCATCAAACCCATTTACTTTTCCAAATAACCAAAAGCTAATGGCCTCTATATGTTGAAACCATTTGCTGTATAGACTTTGCTTGTCAAATCCTTTAACATCTTTCATATTGTGGTTTGAATGAAACATTATATCAGATTAAAAGAAAAAAGTGATTTGAATCATTCCTGGTACTTATTGTTTAAGAAATTAATTAATCAACTACATGGTCTTCCTATGAGATCAATTTGAAAGGGATTTCATTCAATAGCAAAATTGCATTTAGCGACAATTTTTTTAAACTTATACACACGTTATTGAATTATTTTCGTTTACGAATGAGCTATACAGAATGGGGGAAAATATTGCAATTTTTTTCCCTGAATTCAAAATTTAGCTTAGAAAAAACTTATTGAGTAACAAGTTGATTCATAAATTATAAGTCATCATATAAGAAAAGAATTTAAATCAACTTTCAAGAGATCAACTTTCTGGTAGTAAATGATGAAAGTAGGGAAGTGCAAATTGAATTGATTTCATTTTTATTAACGATCAAAAATAGCATTGGAATGTTATAAAATACGTATCGTACATTTAAAAAGAAAATACTTTATATGAAAATATTACAAGATAAATGCATCCAAAAGGCTCTCTCTATTCGCTCAGCTGTTAATTCATGTCAACATAATCTGAACCTGTCCCGATCGTCTTGCAATCTCATATTCTACCAGCCTCGATTCTGCATCCGATCTCCGTGGATCCATGTTGTGAGTCGTGAAGTC
Organism: Thysanoteuthis rhombus; assembly: GCA_963457665.1. Taxonomy (NCBI): domain Eukaryota; kingdom Metazoa; phylum Mollusca; class Cephalopoda; order Oegopsida; family Thysanoteuthidae; genus Thysanoteuthis; species Thysanoteuthis major. The sequence goes on from OY735200.1 coordinate 74,106,008, forward strand.
TATTGGTTGCGATGATGACTGATAATAATGAATGTTTGCCTAGGGCTTTAACTAACAAATATATATTTCTCAAATCTCAAAACGGTGATGAAGACTATAGTGTGGAGATACTAATTTTCATGACTTCTTTGCGATGAATTATATCATCTCTCGTAAAAACCAAGTCATGTAGACAGTACTCAACCAAATTACACACTTGTAGCCTTCTGGTATTCTTACATATATGAACATAATTCATGATCACCACGATTGCGAGACATTTCTTCTGTAATGAATAAAATTGTGAAGGTCTATTATGTCGGAAGTCGTACAAAATGTTAGCATATATTTATTGTGATTTTCTGACTTTGAAAATGTGACTCTTTTTCATCAACTTCACACTTGTTTGTCTCAGGTTTGAACACGGGAAAGTATCAAATGTTTATTATCTGAAAAATTTCACGAACATCTGCTTTTAAATGCAAGAGTCTAGGCGATAAATTTTGAAAAAACAATGTACACAATGAAAGTTATCTACTTGATCGTCTAGTTCTCGTCTGCAAGCCTCCGATTTCGGTGGCAATAAAAATCTCCTGCTATTTCACAATGGCTGTTCTTTTCAAATTATCTTGATTCATGATAGAATGAAGTTTGCTTGAAAATATTGCTGAGTCTAGTCTCAGTTTTATTGCCTACAGATGGACGACTAAGAAGACATAATTGTTGAATGGATGGAGAAAATGAAGATTAAGTGAAAAGGGTCTCTCAACCAGAAATTAATTCGATTTCTATGCTGTATATTGTTCGTAAATCTCAGTCAAAATGTATAGGCGAAGTCATTTCATACACTGTGATGCTGAAGCAGAAAGACCGACTGACACACTTTCTTACATAGAAGGAAGAACCTACCAATAATTCAATGACTAGCAAGTTCTCAGTCACATGTGGTCATTTCTTTCACACTACCTCTTTCCATATTAAATATTCTTATGTCAGACTAGTAGTCAAGTGATTAAAATTTCTCTGCTAGTCACATTCAGAAAAACGTAAATATTTATTGTAATTTGCAGAAGATCTATCTGCTACATGAACAGATACAGAAAAGAGGTAATTCGATTTATTTACCGGGCATTTATTAACCTGTAAGATCGCTGTGATGTAAGAAAAGAACTTTCACAATGGCTTCATATTTTGATCACACGATTTTGAAAAAAATTATGTAGGGCATCAAAAGCGTGGGAACACCTTTTTACTCTTGGGGGGGAAGGGTTCAAAATTGTGGAAATTGTGTCTCGTTTTCAGGTCTCATAATTAAAAGGTTAAAAGGGATGAAAACCATTCCCCTTTGAATAGGTAAAAGTGAGGAAAAGACTTTCTTTTGTAGAGGCCAAATGTGAGTGTAACCCCCCCCCTCTTCAAAGGGTCTTAAATGAGGGGAAACTGTTTCCCTCTCATAAACGGAAGGAAATTTTTTCCAGTCCCCAAGGGGTCAAAAATGAAGGGAAACCATTTTTGCCACTTAAGGGGTCAAAAGTGAGAGGGGCCTTCTTGAAGAGAATAAAGTGAGGTGAAACATTTTTTTCTTTTTGAGTGGTCAGATGTGAGGGAGACACTTTCCCTTCAAGGGGTCAAAAGTGGGGCAATTATTTTGCAGGGGTTAAATGTAAAAGTTTTTTTTCCTTGATTTAGTCTAAAATAGAAGGGAACTTTTTATCTGCTGAACGATCCCTTCATCTCTTTCAATGTCGACTGCAATTGCAGTTTATAGGGATTACTTTTCCTACTGAGTTTACTGTCTCATGCAATCGCTGGTAATATGCATCCATGATATAGTTTTTGCTTTTAGCACATTGCTTTCCCAGTCGATCGTTATGTCTCATCGGGGCATATTTCTATCTCTTCTTCCATCTTTTATTTCTTTTCCTGGTGCGTTTACTGTCCCACGCCATCGTTGGTAGTATGTATCCATTGAATAGTTTACGCTTTTAACACATTGCTTTTGTAACCAAATGTTACGCATCATTGTATTTTGCTTTCGTTGTCTTTCTCTACTTATATTAACTGACCTAAATGAATGTATTAGTCAACCTCTTGTAGAGCCTCACCCTCTATTCTTATCGTCATGGGGGAGCACTTTATTAATGAACATTGTCTCTGCTCTGTTAATTCTCAACCTCACGTTTTCTCTATTCAGATCACTCAACATGTTTTGTAATTTTTTCCGATGCATCTGGCGTCTTGAGAACGTTATCAGCGAATCTCAAGTGGTTTAGATATTCCCCATCTATGTTTATTGCCATTTCCTCACAAACAATTTCCTGAGAGACGCTTTATTGGCCGGGGAAAAAAAAGAATTTTTCCCGCTTCTACTACAGCTGAGTTCGCTCGGATGGTGTAATCGTTTGCACGTCTACCTCACACGCGAAAGAATCCGGCTCCGATTCTCAGTATACACGAAGAAAGTTCTCCATTAGGACAAATTTCGCCGTATACCCAGCAGCTAATTGAGTTCGCCCCAGGCCGTATAGTTAGGGTAAAGAGAGAATGGTAGAGGATTGAAAGTGAGGCTTTTGGTCACCCTGAGCTGCCAGCCCAGTATGGTCTTTGACTTATTCTATAATTATTTTGACTTTTCAATTTCGTTTTGAAAAGATCATACGCAAAGAACAGTGCTGGAAATGGACGAAAATATTGGAGAAACTATTCAAATATGATAATAGAATCTTAAACCTTAGCATAGCACAGAAAAAATTCAATTCTGGAAAGCATCAATCAAAACTGTCAGCGATAGTTTCTTCAGTTCGAGCTAGACGGATGGAAATTCGAATATCTATTCCTTATTATATCTAAAAAAATATATCTTTTTAGATTCCCCACGAATAGGTTTCTATTTGAATGCTTAATTCATAATAGAAGTTTATGCCCAATTGGTTCCTTTGTGTCTGGCAGTGTTTACGCTTATTTCATGTCTAATTTCTGACATTTCTGGTGATTATCACCCAATGAGAGGCGAGGAAAGTAATTTATTCATTGATCATCCCTTTTTCTACTTTTTAAAATTGATAGCCAGTACGATATACTGCCAAATACGTTGATCACGTGGTGGTTCCAATTGAGTGACTAACCGGACCTGTGTATGATAAGATTCTAAAATAACCAAACCACAAAGCAAGTACAATTTTTTTTTTTTTATATATATATTGATACTAAAAACATTACATGTCATTATAAATAGTCAGGACAAAATAATTTTCTCAGATTAGAATATTTTGCAGTATTAGTCAAGAAAAAGAACGAGTTGTTAAAAACCTACGACGTTGTTCATACAATGTTTGATCGCATTTAGCAACATTAATTGTCGCAATGAAACTATTTGTTCCCAATCTATTTTTAATCACCTTTACAACTTCCTAAACAATGAATAATCATTGCCCCCCAAATAGAACGAAATTCAATATAATTCACAGGGAATTTTTCAAAGAGTTATTTGTATAAATTCATGAAGTGTACACATTGATTATAAACATTGTATATGCTGCTTTTTTTCTCTTACTGTTTTTCATCTTGAGAAAAAATGAAAGCTGAGAACCTATTCAAATTTAGTTTGAACGAAAAATTTGTTTCTGCTATCAGAGAACTACCGACTTTCGTGGTAGCAAATAACAGACGATATAAACGAAATTTCCTAGCATTTAATCTACGGGTAAGGCCCAATCCAGTGCTGCCAGTATAGCGACGCTGTTAAAATTGCACTAGCAAATCTAATTTATAAAGATGAACCAGGTCCGGATCAAGCAGTTATAATTTACCACAGAGCTGATAAATAGATATAAACAATAAAGAATAATGCATGAAACGTCTTACTTATCTCAGGTGAATGTTTATTATTTTGGGTGGGGTTTTGATTACTTTTGGGAATTTTTGTTTTTCCTTCAATTATAAAATTCCTGTGTTAATCACCAGTTTTTCCTGTGATATATTGTGCTGTCTAGTGATTAAACCATGTCAATTTGAGCATGATTCTTTCATGTGCACATTGCATGCTACTAAGTCTGAGGGCCAGTCTCTTGATTAGGTTCCATGTTTCAGCTCCATAGGTGACTATCAGAAGGATGAATTGGTCGTATATTCTTCTTTTTAGGACTTATGGGATACTCTTGTTTTGGATGTTGAGCTTGCTCTTGGGGAGGCTTGCCATCCTAGAGTGTTTTGTTGCCTGATTTAGTCTTTTTTGGGAGATTTCATGGAGATTCATTGTCCTAGGCAAATGTATTGGTCAACTTTCTCCAGTTTTGCGCTTTCAATATGTATCGTTTTGTGCTTAATTCTGACGTGTTTGTTCTCGTGGAGGCTGACTTTCTTGTTCATCTGTCATTAGTTGGAAGTCATTAGGGTTCTCTGCAAAAAGGACGATGTCTTCTGCGAATCTGAGGTTGCTCGGATATTTGCCGTTTATTCTGATGCGTTTCTTGGTCCCTTTATCCTCGCAATTTTCTTCAAATAACCACTGTTCCCCTGTTGCCGTACTGTTAAGCATTTTTTTTAATTGATCAAGTATTATAAATCATTATTATTAATTAGCGTGACTACTTTTTACCTTCAGCTTAATTTTCCAGTTACTTTTTTCAAAAAACCGGTCTGATAAACATGAGTGAGTAACAAAATATCCTATCTACTTCGCTTACCCTGAAGCCGAATACTATTGATACTCCTGATTCATTCATGCATTCATTCATGAAATCATCAAATTATCATGGTAATTTTTTATAGCTAAATTTCAGGATATCTCTTTGAAGAAGATTCTTCAACATCATTTTATAGATACCATGAGTTATCTACCGTGAAATAAGAAACAACTTGAAGGTAAAACTACTCATTCCCAACAACATCAAATCAAGAGAACTATTCGTCGTACCTATAAAAATGGTGCTGAAGAATCATTTCAAGAATGGGATTGAATTTTTTTTGTATTCAGATTTGTCTTTTCCTATCTAGTTTTGTAATATATCCAGTCTTACGATGATTATAAAAAATTCCAAGTAAAGATTTCTATTATACAGAAATTATATTTCATAACTAGATATACATGACAATTTTATGTTTTTGATATTCAACATTTTTTCATAAATTTTTTGAAAATGTTTTTTTAAAATTTGCTATCGATTCTATTGAATGGGAAAAATATTAGCAAAGAAAAAATCACTGCATTTTGAATGTGTCTAGTTAGTCACTCAATAGAAATCGTCATATGACAGACTTTTGGCAGCTTGCCCTGTTGGGAAAGATCGATTCAAAAATTTGATAAGAGGGTGATCACTGAATAAGTTACTTCTGTTACCTTTTGTTGAGTAATGGTCACTCTTAAACTCTAATTAAAAAAAAAATAGTATGAAGGCTGCCGGACAAAAACTAAGAAATAAATTTAACATAAACTTACTTTGCAAATTGAATTCCCCTCAAATCCTAAAATATCCGAATTAGGAAAAAAGTGAACACGGCTTGTTGGCGTAACATGTACATAGATGGCCAACCAGCCAGAATCACTAAAAAATATCGATAGTTTTGGTTTTTCTTTTCTGATGAAAAAAAATTAAGAAAAGAAATGTAGACTCGCCTTACTCAAACTATCTAATCTCAATGTTCTGGATCAAAAGTATATCTATACCGAATTATTATTCATGCAAGATCACCAAAATATTAATCGAATACTTGTAATGTTAACCTGTATTGGAAAAATATATTGAACATATTAAATATCATATCGTCAAAATGTTTGTGCCATTATTACAATTATAGATAAGCATTTATATGCTTAGCAATCCCTCCAGATTTCTGAATTCTTTTGCAAATCCCTTAATACGGAGGCTAAATCTTTGAATTTTTAAAAGATTGGCAAAGATAATATTAAAAAAGGGTTAAGATTCGACTTAGTGAGACGAAGTAAAATACTATGGGAAAATATATTCTCTATGTTGTTTAAATTGCTTTAACTTAATTACACTTTTATCTCTTTATTTTTGAGAAAGAATAATTCTTATCGGGGGAGAGAGTGCACTGGCTATAAAGTGGGTGATCGATTCACACTGTACGTATAATATAAAACTCGATCCTTATTTTGTGTGCATCTTTGTGACACCCAATGTTAAATTTGCAAAGTCAGTACCTTCTGAGCCCTAAATCTGTTCTTTTGTCTCTTCAACTTATACGACCTTTAATTCTCTGAAATTTGTCGGTTTTGATAAATCTCAACCCTAACCCCCGCTTTGAGATACTATAATAACGGTGACGCTAAAATCTTTGCAGTTGCATGTGGCTTCGCTCAAGAAGATGTAATTGACAAGTTAGTTTTTTATACTCAGATAACTGAGATGAGAAAACACCACCCCCTATTCAATCTTTTAAATTACAATTTGCAGCGGGCCCGTCTGTCTGTGGAGCTTAGGGAGCCTCCTTCACAAAATTATTTTCAGATTGATCTCCTTTACATCAATATTGTTTTAAAATCGTAAAGAAATTTTTTTGTATGTAATGTGCTTGATTATTTTAAATCAATAACCTAAATAATGTATTGTGAGACTATATACTGGTATCTCACTGAATACTGACTTAATTTACTTCATAAAACTTTCAGTATTTACTCCTTGGATACTTATTTATGACAAGGTTAATTAGTGAAAGAAATATTGTGAATATTTCATTATGCAAGACAGTGTCTTCCACCATATTTTGATTTCATGACATCTCAACATGTATAGAAGCGAGCAATCAACATCGCTATGTAATGAAAGAAAAGAATTTTTATATCAGATTTTTACCATTAGGGGGTAATGACCCAAATCCACTTCATGCAATCTGATGGCAATAAAGCCCAAGGCCAACGAATGTATGTCTGATCCCTCTAGTTATTTCAACTAGAAAAAAAATGAATACTAGAATTGTAGTTAACGATACTATGTGTTTCAAACTATAGTGTAAACAAACTGTCACAGGACATAGCTTCAGATATAGCAAAACACAGTCTATTTGTTTCATGATCAGATTATGAGTCTAATCATTAGTAAAGATTAAGACCTAGCTCTTGGCTTGGAGTCTGAACTGTACATTATATTTAATAATCTTAAATTTCTACTTCCTTCAGCTGTAATATCAATTCAAGATTATTGGTATTCTCCATTCTGGCTAATGTACGACGTAAATGCAATGTCGAATCTCCAAATCAAGATCGTTTGTACTGACCCATTGTAAATGCATACATATATATGCTTATATGAAGGAAAATCATAGTTGCAGGGAGAGCAGCAATAATCTGTTAAACATATTTCAATTTTGACAGAAAGGAGTCAAACATGGGAAAATTATTTTGTAGATTAAAGCTAAACGTACTCTACCAATCTGAATATCAGTAGACGTAACTATGCCTTCCAATACATCATTACGCTATCGTTTGTGTGTCACATTTTAGGTATTCCAATAACAGAGTCTGAAAGCAAATATGGTGGAAAAGAGGAAAGAGAAAGGAGGAAAATGGATAGTACTACGTCAGACGTTATCAGATGCTTCTATGGAATTGGGGAAGGAAGGAGAGACAACGAAAAAAAAAGAATTGAAGTTAAGAGAGAGACTGAGTAAGAAAAAACATAAACTGTCTAAAATTTTAATTATAGCATAACACACGCACGATTGAGGATGAAAAGAAAAATTATTGGAAAATCTAACTTTAGTGGAAATAAAAGAAAGTATTGATAGGAGATTTTTTAAGCGTATCTCTTCTCTCGTGGTACTTTTTTTTGGGGGGGGGAATCAATTATTAAGTGCGCATTATTGAACATTAATTCATAGGTGAATAGTAAACACAGCCATTTCCTACATTTGGAGTGCAAACTGTGCACGTAAATGTGTAAAAAGTGTCATATTATTCATTTTTATAAATTTGTGACCATGATGAAAATTTTATGACCTCATTAACAAATTGAATTTATCAAGAAAAAAACACACACACACATAAGAAATATTCGATGGGAATGTTTTTCTTTTAAAAATGATAAGAACAAAATGAAAACTTTTATCAAAAATATCACTGTGTTTCATGTCTTGCATTAAAGTTTTCATTTGATATTATGTATCTTAGAATATTTTCTGAGTTAAATTCAATTATCTTTTCTTTCAATTCATCAGGTGTTATAAATTTCAAAAAACTTTATCTGGCATATTTTTTACCTTAATGTAAGAGAACGTTCTGTATTTACTCGTGAATAATGTGAGAAAATTGATATGAAATATCACGGTTGGAATAACCCCTTTATTTCGACGTTGATCTTTTATATCATTTTTCTCGCATTATACCCGTGTAAAAAATGTAAAAGCTTTAGTCATTCTAAGATTTTTCAAAAATTCAATGGAATGCTAACTAATGTTCCCAAAAGCCTTGTTTATGATTACCAAATGTTTTAAATAAAGCTATGTTACATTTTTAGTGAACAACATATTTCGTGTTTTTATTTCTCAATAGAGTTATATTTACAGTCTTAAGGCTTTTTAAAGTTTCACTTTTGAATGATAATGAATCAACATCTTTTCTTGGAACCAAAAAATCTGTCGCCAAATGGAACCGATATGCCCAACTAGCCACGTTCAATTGACAGTGAGCCCTGCATTAGCAGCATGTAACACTAATCGTGTGTCAGCCTCTTCTTGTGCACAAGGAGTAAGTCAGGATAAATCGTTGTCTCTGTTGCCCAGTACATCTGAATTGATAGTGACAAATATTTTACTATCTTTACATGATTCATTGGTAGTTTTCGTCAGATAACTGAAAAATTCCGACTTTATTTTCGACTTTGTGCTTCAATTTTGGGGGACCGGGGAGTCAGCTTAAATTCTATATCTGATGTCACTTCCTTTTGATTCTCTGATATGCGATTCTAACTGTCCTTTTTGTATATGTCCAATACTACGTACACCGATTTATTGTGTTTTACATATTTATTCACATGAGAGGTGAATATTTCACAAGCATAAGCCTCTTTAGTAAATGTCTGGACTACAGTCCCCTCTCAAGCAACATTGGATCTGTATCTGATGAGTTCAGTTAAGGTCTCAAAGATGAAGATATACTATGTATCAGAGACACCAATTTATCCCCACTTGCCCTTATTGCACAAAAGAATGCTGACACAGAGAAAACAATGAACAAATCAGTTATTATTAAGACAGTGGGCACTAATGCTGTTGATTAAACTGCTACCAATTTCGCGGCGTTAGGCATTTGGTACAGGTCAAGACCAGATATATTCCGTCACATTTAGTGGCTGCTGCTTTTGGTCCCGGCAAAACGACTGGATTGTCCTTCTTTCTTGACCTAATGGGCTGTGAAGTAAGATAAACCTATATATTCAAGGGAAAGTTGTCTGCCTAGCACACATGATTGGTTCCCAGAAGTTCCCAGAAGTAACAAGTGTATTTTCAAAAATGTCAAGATCTAGCAGTATCGATGCTCGAAAAGGTAGTGAGCATATTGGAGAGTTCTGTTGTAGCATTATACGACAGCGTAAGTACATGCAGCATTGCAGATGAAAGCAGACTCAATCTTTTCACAAAGAAAGGTGGGAGAAGAGAAGAACTGCCAGATGTTTTGTTACTTCATGCAACACACCGCACGTTCCAGGCTGGAAAAATATTTAGCCAAGCGAGCATAAGTTATCCAGAGTGTCCATGCTCGTGCAAGTGGGATTGAGTGAAAGAGAATGACAGTTACAGGCCGCGTTGGACCACACTAGTGCAGACAGTTACAAAGAACTGTTAAAATGTTACTGGAAAAAAATCGGCAACATTAGTTGTTACGTTGTTGATTTTCCAATTAATTTCAAAATATAACAATTTAACGCTATTTAAAAATGTTTAAAAAGACTCCCTGGAAATTTACCCTCTATGCACAAAATGCAGATACACCTTTTGTTACAACTGAAATGACTCTCGCAGGGTCACGAAACTACCAGACAACACAGGAACAATGTGTCCATTTCAGGATGAATTCACAACGTAAAGCAAATACCCTCTACCAAAAACATCAAGTAATTTTAAAAGGTATTCGGACAATACAAAATGTTTTGTAAGAAAAACGACACTAATATTGTGCAATATACACGAAAATCATGGAAAAAACTTTTTCCATTCATAAAAAAAACAGAAAGATAAGGCTAATTTTCACAAATCTGGCATTTTAGAAAGCATTTACCCGGTAAGTTGTCCCTTATTTCAGTTTCAATCGTCAAATCTTTCTGTGACGTAATCTCCATTTTACAAACCTTTAATTTTTGCATTAGCCCTGTTTATCTGTTACGCATAGACCAATCTATTGAAAATTTTAGGTTACAACGTTAATTGGACAAAAGGGGAAACCAATAAACGTATAGATATACTAATTTTCATACATGGCTTTTATATGAAATAATTTTTTTATGTCTCAAAAATATTTTAACAATACTTCAATGTAATATATAGCAGCGAATAATGATTAATTGAATCAAACCTTCTTGGTAGTTGACATAGTTGCATATTTACCCAACATATTTAAGCCTAAATAAAGTGAAAATTTAGAATGCTAATTCTCAAGACTGGCAAATATAGGCCATCACAATCTTCTTCACCATACCTCAATGAACCCCTGTGCTTAATAAATACCACACTGATCAGGCACCCTTAAATATTTTGTAAAACCCTTATATTATTTTCTGTAATAAATGGAGCTCTACGAAGTTTTGATAGTAGTTTTCTGCTTTCTTGAGAGATTTTCACTGTCGGCCAGTTTAAAATAGTTTGCCCTTTTCGAGCCATTTTTGTGTGCTTTTAGGTGTGGGCTTTAGTTTTTTTGTTTTTGTTTTTGTTTTTGTTTTTTCTTCATGCTGGGGTACTCATGATCTGTTGGACAAAACCTAGAATTACACCGTACCCAACGCTAAGCATCGGCCATGTTTCCATAATTCTAAAGGTCCTCTTTGCTGCCTCTGGTACTGAAGTATCTCACCTTCTCAAAAGAATCATGAGATTTAAGCGTTACCAAGGGATTTTAGAGTAAAGTGTGCTACCCAATCTGGGAAATCCAGATTTCGTCCTAAAAGTACTCGTGCTCCAGCAAGATAAAAACCCTGAAGCGCACACCCAAAAACACGCTAGAATGATTGAAATGGGAAATATGAACTGCAATGGGTCCTAATCTCTATCCAATCGATGCGTACCATACACCATAGGGATGCCCCTATCACCCAAGAGTTTCAACTAATTGCAAAGAAAGAGTGGGAAAACCTAAAAGGCAAGACGCTTATATATAGCTACAAGAAACATTTGAAGGCAGTCATTGTCTCCAAAGGGGGCGTGTAACCAAGTATAAAGAAAGAAAGCCAACATTACTATCCAAATCATATTTTTGATTTTTAATTTCAAATTACTTTGTGTAAGTTGAAATATAATGATTTTTCCGTTAGATTACTTTGGACATGTCATTGAATTATACTTGATTATTACTGAAGATATTTCACGGCTGATACGGAAAGATCGATGGTACCAATACTACTGAACAGTGCTGTATCTATTCGTTTCATTTGGATATGTTCGTTATTCATAGCTGATATGATCTTCCCCGAAATCACCACTGCCAATCAGCAATGGATGATTGACAGTTAATTATATTTAAGACTGATAGGTTTTAATGCATTGGCCAAATGATGAGCCTCATAGAATATTAAAATTATTGTGAAATATGTGCTTTGAATATTTTTAAAATTATGGCATAAAACAGCAAGAAGCAATAGTACAACATATAAGCTCATTTATAATGCAGGCTTGAACTATTATCAAATATTTTCTGAACATTTTCAACGAGCCTTTCAAATAATCCCTAGCTGTCTAATATCAAGATGTCCTGTTGAACAGAAGAGCAAGTTCTTGCATACGCAGATGCTGGTCAATTTTGACAGATTTAAACTGCTCAATAGTTTATTAAATTTATAAACACGCACCACATGAACAGCCAGGTCACTATGACGACAATGTTTACCAATTGAGATATCCGTGCCAGTAGATAAACTACACTAGTTAAAAATACGAATACAAGATTAAAGAATAGCGCAGTTAGCATTAATGACCTATTCCACTAGCTTAAGCGTATCTAAGAAAGTCATGACACAAAAAACTGCAAAAAATACAAAAATTATGCAAAAGACTACTAAATTGGACTTCTATTTCCCTTCATCTTTATTTTTAGTTACTTTTTTTTTTTACCATGATACTTCATCTAGTGAAAGTAAGTTAAATTGAAAGATATGCAAAGCAATGCAGAAGAAGATCTTAAATGTATAAATGTACCCGGGAGAAACCTGTAATATTTGTAATTTTCCATTCGCGTTGTCTCTCACAACCGATATAGTATGGCATGTTGAACTACTAGAGTGGCAATTAGTTGTTTATCAACTCTGAGGTACTAGATTTTTTTTTTATTCGAATAATAAAATTCTTAGAAACGTTATATATTGTCATTTAAATCGATTCAGCAGTCCCAAAGCTTAATATTTTTTTGTATTTTGACATATAGTTATATGCATATGAAATGTTAAATAAACAAACAGGTCGACCATTACTCATCAATTATTAATTTCTGAGGTTTTGACAACATTATTGCCAGATTTCAGAAAAATTGGTCAAGATTTGAAAAGATTCCCCTATTGTAAACGAAAGCGTTTTTGTTTATATGATATAAACAAACAACCGGATCGGCCATAGCTCACCATTTCTCACAGAGGATCTCTCCTCTAGCCTTCATACAAAATGTTGTTAGGATATATCAGCGATATGCATGTACCACAAACCCCCAAAGTTCGCGCAACCTTTCCAGATATTCCATGAAACAGAGTGACATTTTCGAAATATGCTTAATAATTCTTCATTACATAAACTATTCCTTCGCGGATTTTTAACAAAAATTCTTTAATATGAACTGCACTTATGATATATAAAAAATATAACAGTTCACATTACATATTTTCATTGCTGTTCATGTTGGGTAGGAGCACTGCTTGATTCTTGTGCATATCAGCCACATAATATATATACCAGATTGAGTACAGCAGTAAACTTCTCGGGTGAAAACCTTATACATAAGATCTTATGCATTGGTACACACATGTACACACGCATGCACACACACACACAAAATGTATCTATATTTTGCATTGAACAGATCATTGAGATCAGCGATTTTCAAACTGAGTTCTGCAGAGCCTCAGGATTCTGCGCGAACTTTCCAGGAGGCCCCCGAAACAAAGAGACATTTTCGCAAAAACCTAAATAATTCTTCATTGTATGAGCGATTCTTTCATTGCTTTTACGTGCCTTCATTCTATTTCTTCTAACATGAACAGTACTTCTTATATAAGAAAATACCATCAACATTTTGCCATAATTAAAAACATATTGGTTATTTACGTGATACGGGCACTGTTTAGTCGATAGTCATTCATATGTCTATTTTTTCCACAGTAAGCTTTGTGCTTATTTTTTCATTTTAAGTGTGTATTTTCTATTTGGGTTTATACAAATCCAGATGATTTTATAAATAAGGCTAAGGGCAAAAGGCAAAAGAGAAAGTTGTTTTTGAAGGGTTTTCAAAGACTATTTGATTATTGAAAACTGTTCCCCAAATATTTGAAATTCGAATACAACTCATCTAGTTAATGGACACTCGAACACATGCATACACACAGAGATTGAGTACTAGCCGTCCTGTTCATTCGAGATCGACACATAGATGTATAAACTTGGGTCGTTTGTTGAAACAGCTTTGAAAAACTTTCAAACAACTAATACAAAGAAAGAGAGCCATTTTTAAAATCTTTCTAATCACTATCTATCTCTTCCTGTCTCTCTAGAATTAGCTCAGTTTAGCGTATGGCTAAGTGGGAATTTATGGGAATTAGAAAGATTTTGCATTGAGAATCAGCGTTTCGAAATTTTGGCATTCACCACAGCTCGAACATCGATCGCAGTCATCAATACGAAAATATCCCATCTACGAGGTAGGCCAGTTTCACTCTCTCTCTTCTATGTATTTATGATTATCCAACTGAATAAATGAACATTGATAATTGTTTATAAGATGTGGAAGATAAATATAACACGAAATAATAAAAGAATGGGTTGACGACGCTGAAATGATTTCAGCAAACGATGTATTTAGATTATCCTGAATATAGTTTTGTATGTGATGTCTAAGCATTTTAATGGCACTGATTTTGCAACAGTGTAATTGTTTTTTCTGATTTACTTTCGTTAAACATCATATAGTATGATATAATACCATAAGATAAAGTTAACAAAATTATATCAAAAACATCATCTAAAAGAAAACAGATTTATCAAGTTTTTTGAATTTATTTTTCATTTTCTGAAATTCTAAGATTCTGGTATAAATAAGAAAACTTGTTACGTGTTTCTGCTGCGGAACACATTTGGTAGCATTCATAATTCTATGCGAAATACACATATAAACTATGTAACACATTCTCGGTCAAGTAGGCACATCAGTTTTAAAAAAAAAGGAATATTTATGACCATCAATGTTTCTTTTTTTGGACTTGGGTTTTGTATTTTTCAAACTCAGTTGTGTGTAAACTATTTTTAGTAAGAGAAAGGACAATTGAATCTTTCGTGACCAATATATTGTTCAAGGTTACTTATGAGAGAATATATATTCTCCGATGTTACGGTCGCTGGACTGAGTTTGTTCAAAAGAATGGTCATTCTGGCATAAATAAAGTACTCCTACATTTTCGCATATGATTGATAAGGGTTTGTAGCATGAACTGATTCGGGCGCTCTATGCAGTTTGTGGATTTTTTCAGTACATGTTGTCCTGAGATGGTGCAGAATGTCTCAGAAGATAGATAAACTAAGCACCACCGATGAACTAGGACATTTAGAATTTAACTTCTTTAACAGTAATAAATAAATGAACAAACAGATTATGACGTTGTGTACGTGGGAGTATATAGCTGCTGTTTGTGGCACATATACCGAATTGGAGTTTATTCGAAGATTTTTACATCTTATAAGTGAAGACACATTCATCTGGTTTGAAATCAACGTTTGAATCCTTGAATATGTTGTATTTAGCTTGGAATTATTTACTTATCTACGGCGATAAAAAGAAAATCGGGCACTATGATTCCCTATGGGTATCTTTCATCGTTGTTGTCGTCGTTGTATTTTTTTCCCAACTGGATAAATTCATTATTCCTTATGATCTGTTCGAAGCTAAATATAGATTCATTTTTGTGTGTGTGTGTGTATATATGCACGTATATACAGTAAACCCTCGCTATAACGAACTAATTAGGGGAGGGGTTGCTGTTAAAACCGAAAGTCAGTTACACCCGATGAGTGTCCTTTTTCCGGTAAGTAAGTAAATTCTGTAGTTTTCTGCATCATTTTTAAATCCAAAAGCAGTTTGATTGCCCCTCGTTCTTTTTCCGACCTAACCCTTCAATGTTAGGCAAATAATAGTGATACAAAAGGTTAGTGTCACTATTTACTCCCGTTGTCCAGCTATTTGCAGCATTTAGTTAAAGATCAAAGTACAGTATCTGTTCATACATCAGCAAAACATAACATTAACTTCTGGTTTTTAATTTTGATCGTTTTCATACATGTATTTTAATAGTCTTCTTAATGAAATTTAAAATTTCTTTTTCAATTGACAAAAAAAAACAATTATTACAGATGTACTCGGATCGTTTTCTAGAATTGTTTTTGTAAATTTCATAGAAAAATAATTTACATACAAAATAATACTTTGATTGAAGAATACAGAGCTATAATTTATCCAAATACAAATTTGAAAATAATGGGTTAAGATGAAATAAAAAGTATCATAAAGAATCATACTAAATTAACATGATTTAATGAAATCAAAATAAATGACTCGAGTATTTCACAGAGTGAAATACAGGTGGAGTAAACTCAAAATTCAGAACGAGAATGCTATGTATACGTAAAGATATTAAATACGATTCATTCTACCTTTTGTTTCTCTCAATTTGTTTTTGTCAGTATTCAAATTAAATAGAAGAAAACAATGCATATAAAACCATCATAGCGTTTAAAATTGGAAACTGGAAGTTGATGCTATGTTCGGTTCACTTAAGAAAAACTGTCAAGTCCATCATGGCCCACGTGCTCATCACTTTTATCAAATTTCACCCGCTAAAAAGGAGAAAGTTTGTTATGGTCAAATCCCGTTACATCGAGGTTCGTTATCACGAAGGTTTTCTGTATACGTACGTATGAATTAGAACTTATATATGAGGTTTTCCCTAGCGTTGTTTACTGCTGTACTCAATATGGTGTGTATATTACGTGGTTGACATACAGAAGAATCAAGCAGTGCTCCTACCAAACACGAACAACATTAAAAGATATTTATATGGCGAACTGTCACTCATTTCTCAGAACGATAACAATTTCTTTGAATCTTTACTTTCATATGTAGTAACTTGAAGACGGATAATCATTACATCAATCCATCATTTTTTTGATAATCATAAACAAAACTATAGATATGTGTCTATGCTATCATGTTCTGTAAATGAATAGCTACAAAACTACGAATCTGCAGAACCAACATTAAATTTATTACATCATTTGATAGCTCATGATCAATGAAAAATGTTGATGATGATCACTGCCACTTGTATGGTGGCTCCTACGAGATCACATTGTCATTCGTCTCCCGTGGAGCATAGTGTGCGTGAGAGAGGACCGGATGCACTGTCCCGTTTTAGCTTGGCAATATATTCTGTTAATCGGCGACAGAGCATTGACTGAGACGGCTGCAAAACAATCTTGTTGCTGCGTACGGCACCTCCCAAGGTGATCATCCATCAGGGTAATGACCAGGCTCAACGTCGGTGGTCGTACGAGAACTGATGTATCCATGGTTAATTGGCTGTATGTTTCACTGAAAGAAGAAGAATCTGATAATGCGGGTTCTTACGCTTAGTTCTATCTTGAGCAAAAACCTACTTCTGAGCAAATCCTTTTCGCAGGATTAGAGTGTCAATTTTCACTGCATATTTCATGTACAGATAATAAAGAATTGCACCTCATTCTCGTTTCATGATATTGTACTTGGAAATAATGAGTAACACAGTTCGGCATCGATTTATTGATACTAGAAGCAGAGTTTTACTGATTCAAAAAATCGAGTACTACATGAAATTTCTCTTCTTTCGCTTGTACTTCTTTTGATTGGTGAAACCATCAATATATTCGGGATCGATTAGAGGCGTTGCTAGGTCTGACTACACATTTTTTAAAATTATTTCATTCGATTTTTTCATATTGTATTTGAGATTTTTGTAGATTATCTGAAGATTTTTCAAGCCGCCTCGGATAAATTGCGCCTCTAGAGCTCTGCAATGGCAGGGAGTGTGTGTGTACACCACGCCACCTGTGACGCGATACAAATATGAGAAAAATTAAGATGCGTTTGACAGTTAGCAAGCAGTTTGTGATTATTTTCAAGAAAGACCATAAAATTTTCAGTTTTATCTTTCATTTTTGCTATTAAAGCAAACTCGGTGAAACTCCGGGGATCCATTACATCCCATATGCATTTGGAAAAGCAATTCCTGGTACCGGGGGCTATCGTATCTATGTATAATTATCAACATATGAACACAGTAGAATATAGGGTAAGAATACACACCAGGATTCGCCACACCTCTCTTTTGCAGGCGTCGTAAAGCCAATACTTTTTGAATCCGACCAGTTCGTCTTGCCATCTCACATTCTGCCGGCCTCAGTTCCGCATTTGATAGAGATCCAAGTTGTGAGTCGTTTATTGATTGCGAGTCATTCTTGCAACATGACCAGCCCGTTGCCATTTGAGTTTCCTAATAGTTTCTTTGATGTCTCAGACTTCTCTTTTTTTCCTTAATATACTGTGCTGACATGTGGTCTCTCCATGTGATGTTGAGTATGATTCTCTCATGTATATGTTACATGGTTTTCAGTTTGTGTCATGTTTTTCCTTCTTAGATGACTTTATTATTATTACTTGTATTTTCCTAACTCATTATTTAATCAGCAAACTGTATTTTCCATGTTTTGGATAATGAAATGAAAAAGTGGAACCTTCTATTTCTCCAGACACAGGTGGCTTGGATTAATTCTTATAAAAAAAAAGACACACAGAAAACTAGATCGATATAATTAAAAAAAAATCATCATATTAGATCAAGCTACCCATCGGCTAAACAATTGCTCTGTTCTGTGAAACAATATTTAAGCAGTATGGATTTTGTGAGGAGGTGGACTTTAACTAGGGGTCAAGCTGGTTCCAACACAAAAATCCATTGCTCAAGCTGGGACATTCCACACACAGACGCCGCCGTCTATGGACTTATCGCTGTGGAATTCCTCCCAACAAACTAAGCCATATATATATATTACTTAATTTTTTAAATTTTTGAACGGCCTGATACGCTATTTAGACTAGCAGGTGCAAGTCCTAATCCTTCATCATTTGTCCCATTGAAGGGTGTGCCTGATGGTCCTAACTAATATACTCATTTTATCCTAAACACTTTTTGAATTTCTTGTGTCTATACGCCAAACCTTTCTGCTTCACCCAACGTGGGTGAGTAACTATGCCTACTAGAATTGCCATTAGCGATTTCTGCATCTTGATAGTTCTGTACCGAGTCAGCAACTGTCTGTGCCACTAGAATTATGTTTTCTTCAGTGGGATTAGCACGCTATCTCTGGCACACTGATTCAGCTCGTGGTTCATTATCCACTGACATATTGTTTTCCGAATCACTAAAAGTTGCAGCTAAAATAGCCCGTCGCATTCCCCAATCTATTAACTGCAAACTTTTTTAGATTCATTGTCTGACAAGGAACGCATGCACTGACATGTTTTGTTATATCCTTAAGCACTTGGGAACCAAAAATTCATTTCTCTGATCGCTTTAAAACATTTATTGCCTCATGTGATCATTTTCATCATGGTATCTGATTATAAGCTTCCACTGTAAATGACATGAAATGTATAACCGAACTATCAGCTCGTCCCTGGTTTGTAATAGATAGTAGGATTTCGTTTAATTCAACATATTTATCTCCCTTCCTAGTAGTGCACTTTTCCATTGATATTTCAGTTGATGCTCAAGGTCCCAGATCTCCATGTTTATCCCCTTTTCTATATTCATGTTGACGCCTGGGATTTGCAGTTTTATTTCATCAGTATCTTCAAGGTGATACGATGCAAAATCTCCAGGTTCGAATTCGTAACAAGTAATTATTTCGTCCTTGCTGCCATCAATTTCTAATAGTTTAAAATTATTATCTCTCGGTGGATCAAGAGAGCAAGATAAATGACCTGTACATACATCGTTTTCCCCTGCTGAATATTCAACTTTGCAGTTGTAGGCTTCCATAATTGAACTTGCTTTTTTTAGATACGAGATTTTAGGATGTTTTAATGGTTCATGATCACTGAAAATGGTAGATTCGACATAATGCAGATAATGACCTAATTTTCGAAGCGAATAAAAAAATGGCAAATGCTTTCTTTTCTATTGTTGACCAGCAATATTGTGTGTCTCTAAGCCTGCGAAAAGAAATGTTTTTTTTTCAATTTTTGTCAACCTCGACCCGGTTGAAATTTAAGTTGAGTAAGGCACATAGAGTCTATGGGTTTCATTCAGGCCTAGGTAGGGTAGCATTGATACTTTAGTCCAGCTATTTTTCAGAGAATCAAAAACTCATTGGCAGCTTTCTATCCGCTTGAACCTTGCATGTTTTGCATTAGCTCTATTAGGGACTATACAATGGCTGAAATGTTTGGGACTAATTGTCGATGATATGAGCACATCCCAATAAAACTACATACGTTCCGTACAGTTCTCTGTGTTGCAAGAAAAGGAATCTCTTCCTCCTTATCCTTAACTGGGTGGATGCCTTCACTATTTATAGAAAATCCTAAGTATTGTATTTCCTCCATGAAAAATTCACATTTAGGCCATTTTAGTTTCAGTTTGTATCAACGGAGCTTGTTAAACACATTTTGAATCCGACTTAAATGCTCATCTGTTGTCGAGGAGAAAATCTGGATATTATCTGTATAAACTAGTGCATACTTATCCGTGTCTTCCAAAACTACCAACATTGATTGCAGTCAATCCAAAGGGTATCACATTGAAATGAAAAACTGGGCAAAAGCAGTCTTTTCTTTATCATTAATTTCTATCTGCCAGTATACATATTTTAGACCACGTTTCGATCTATTGCTTTCCCCCTAGTTGGCTTGGATATCATCAATGATAGGTAGAGTGCATATGTCATGTTTTTTAACATTGTTAAGAGCTCTGTAATCAACGCAAAAATCTTTTTGAATCGTTTTTTCTTTTGTACTAACACGATTGGAAACGACAAAGGGCAACAGGATCTTTCAATCACTTGATATTGTGACATTCCGTCAACTACCCTATTTACCTCATTTGGCTATTTTTTGGGCGTCCATTATGGATTTTTTTTCAATGGGGCAGTGGCTGTTTGTATTTATTTTCATTTTCATCGCCGCGGCCTTGCTGAGGTCCTTATCCGTGGTGGCAAATTAATCTATATTGTCTTACATGGTCTTGCATAATACCTGCTTTCTAACTATTGCTCGTCATTTTACTGATCTTTTTCTGAGTATTGCACACCGTTGCCGTGGTTATGTTGACAGAAGATTTTTCCTATGATCCTTGTACAATAGAGCTTGATGACCACGGGTATTTTCCGGTCGTTGTCTGACTCAACTGCAGCTTTGGCAACTAGAATGTCTGGAAAGTTCTTAATCCAATGTTTATCCGCTCTACACATTGCAGCTTTTCCTAATCAACTTTATCTTTAATCCAGACTACTAAACTTGTCGTTGCAGTTTGAGGCTTTATATACTGGAGGTCACCCACGTAATAATTGCTATGAGAAAATCCTTCTCTGGAGACATTGAACTTCGTGCATCGGAAATGAGTGAGGTCATAATATATCCGTATTCCATTTCCCTGCACCCAGTTGTGCCAAAATATGATATTTCTATTAAATGTATTTGCCACGTAAAACATACATGTGTCAGGTTGCTAATTGGCCCACTAGAAAGTAAATCACAGCAAACCTGTCAACCGACAGATATATGCCAAACATTGCCATTTACGGACAGACATGTGCCATTTGGGGACTATGACCAAACCTTAGCGTCTGTGATAATTGGTCTCGGTTTGAAAGTGTTAAACACTTGTCTGTGGATTATAGAAGTCTCGGTCCTACTTTTGTCGATAGCCCTGAAGCAAGCGCCTCAAGCAGTAATGGTAATCGCGGTAATATTCTCCTAATATTACCCACTGAATTCAACTTCATTCTTTCAAACAGGCAATACTACTTTCCAAACACAGTGGAACACTGTCTTTTGGTGTGACTTTTTCCGCCATATCGCCAAGGAAGGATCGATTCATTAGAAGATCTTCGAACAAGTGGGTGGTTTTCTTTAAATCTGTCTCCATCATCCGATAGTGTGGTTTCGATGTTCCCCTTGTTAACATGTTTTCAATTCTTATATCCTCTTATTTTCTTATCGTTGGGTTTTACAACCACTGCATCCCCCCAATAGTCACTTATGGAGCTAAAACATGAAACTTAATGAACAGACTGACCTTTAAACTGGGAACCATGCAACAGGCATAGGATAGAATCATACTCAACATCACATAGATGGATTACAAGACAGGAGTCCAAGACATCATCAAATCTATATCTAGCCTAAAACTCCAACGGCCGATGTGCTAGAAGTCAGCGAAAGGAAAACTATAGACTATACCACATTCCACTGGTCAAACAAAAGCGAATCTTAATTTCTGGAACACACACACACACACACACACGGTGTGTGGTATTGTGGTCAAATATCGAATACCAGCTTTAATGCATGAGCTCACGGATCCGGGGCGAAATATTATCTTCTACCCCGAACCCCACACATAAGCTGCTTTTCACTGCACTCACATCTAAACCAAGATCTTGTATATTATTGTTTACATTGGGTAATTGCTGCATTCTGGGTAATTGCCGCAACTTTTTGCACGAATGAGAAGACAATTGCTTGTAGCCCTCTACATTGAATGTAGATCACGTATTTCAATAATAGATCAAACACTTTAAGACGCTCAAGTACGACACACTTATTTATTATTTTGCCTTTCACAATACAATTTCTGCAAGGCAAGAAAGTGTCAACGTAAATCAAGGAGAACCCCTCCTCAGGCACTGTTGATAAGCCGGGTTTAATTGATAAAGTTAGGTAAGAGTCAGTTCTTCGCTCACACGTTTCCTCACTAGTTCATAGACCTTGACTGTCATTTTAGAGTGAAATAGAAGTTTTTGTTTCCGTAGAACCTAGATGTTGTGATTTGATCACTGATTCTTTTAATTTTTCATATATAATAAATATTTGTATTGGATTAGCAATTTGTTGATTTCTGCAAATCTAACTTTTACTAAAAAAATATCCGTCCTAACAAGCGGAATTAACTTTCTATCTAAAAAAAAAATTGGTGAAATATAACGATGTGCGGAAATCGGATGAAATGTTTTTAAAATTGATTTAATACCTCTAATTCTTTACATTGTTCGGAAAGGGGGAAGCTGATCTTCAATATAAAAACAGGAGCTAATGTTGGAAACGGGATTAATTTCAAAAAGAGGTCATAGGAGGATAAAATCAAGAAGGGGAGTTTATTTTGAAAAAAAGTAGGGGTTATCTCCGGAAAGAGGTGAGCGCTAATGAAAAAGAGGGGGTTAATGTTTAAAAGGTAATTGGTTTGTATAATATCAAAAGAAGGGTACAACACTATGAAAAATGAGACTAATATTGACCCAAAAAGTGGTAAAAAAGTTCCCTTCCGATGTCAACCACTGTTTTTTTTGTTTGTTTTTTTTTTTAAAGAAACTCTCCCTCCATTTTGATACCTGGAAGTGAAAAATATTTCTTCTTAGATTTTATCTCTAAGATTTTGCTCCGTGAGAATAGAATAAAAATGATCCCTCTCGATTTTGATCCCTCAAAAGAGAAAGAATCTCCCACCTCAATTTTGACCACTGAAGATAGAAAGATAAATTGCCCTAGATGAAAGAAAAAAGTTCGCATTTACTCTGACACATGGCAGTGAGAATCCCTTCAATTTGACTACTAAAATTGAAAAGAGCTATTTACACTCTATTCTAATCTTCAAACGTGAAAAAATCTTCCCCTTGATTTGACTTCTGGAACCGAAAAAAAATTTCCGTCGATTTTGACCCTTAAAAAAGGATGAACACTTTTCCCTGGACCTCGACTTTAGGTTTCTTTTAATAATCAACTCATGATTTTAACTCTTATGAGTGAAGAAATTCCTTTCTCAATTTTGACCCCTAAAAGTGATAAAGACTTCAACTTGATTTCGACTCCTGAAAGTAAAAAAAGAAGTGTTCCCATTTAATTTCAATTCCTAAAGAGAGAAAAATTCGTTGCTCAATTTCGCACCCTAAATGGAAAAAATCCCCCTCCCAATTTTCACCCTTTAAAGTGAAATTAAAGTCTACTTTATTTCATCCTTAAGAGTGAAAAACGAATCTTTTCCGTTGATCTGACCCCTTAAATTGAGAAACAAAACTTGATTTTGACCCCTAAGATTGAAAAAAAAAATTTTCCCCCTCGATTTTTACATTTTGAATTGAAATAAAAGTTGCCCCCTGATTTGACTGCTAAAAATGAAAGTAACGTACCCTCTCGACTTGTTCCCCTAATATTGAATGAATACACTACCCTTGACTTTGACCCCTGAATTTTGAAAATATTCCGACTCAAATTTAATACCTGAGTAAAAAAAAAAATCCAAGAATTAAAAAAAAAGTGTTTTATCCAAGTTGACCTCTAAGATGAAAATAAACGTTCTTCTCGATTTCGAGCCCTAAAAATATCCTCATATATATATATATATATATATATATATATATATATATATATATATATATATATATATATATATATATATATATTGTAAAAAAAAGTTATATTTTGACCTTTAAAAATGGAAATAAAGATTTTCTTGATTTTGACTTGTAAAAGTGAAAAATGAAAGTTCCTTTCATGTAATCTATATAAAGCCCAATCCCATTTTTTAAAGATTTATCAATGAAGTATAGTTACATTTATAAATTGTTCTCAACCTTACTACATCAGAACCCAACATTAATCAAAATGTACCACCAATAAGCAACGCTATTCGATGTGATAAGTTAAAACATATCTTAGGTTCATATAAAGTAAATGAAGAGCACAAACTTACGACACATTTTGATTTCGAGAATCGATCTGAAAAAGAAGAAGAATCAATGTTCGTGTCCTACGTTACTAAAAAACAAGTGACCATTCAGCATGATGAATCACCATGTATAAATTGAACCCTAACCTATAGAGTACTTCGAGGGTTAGGGTTCAAAAACTAATTTCCTACAACGTTACTCGGGTCATATCAGTAAACACAGAAGTTTTCAAGTGTTTATGTCGAGTAGTTTGGAATGTATGCTGGTAAATATACACAGGCGGACGGACTTTTGACGAATTGTTCGATTTAGAGAATTATAAGACTAGCTGGAAAAACCCACCTACAGTCGGGATTTCCAGTTAGTCCTAGCAGAAAACCTAAATAGGGTCGATTGTCCTAATGAGAAACAAATTCTTTCTTCTCAATTTTACTCTTAACAGTGGCATATACTTGAGAGTAAATGTGGCAATTGAATAATTGCTCAAGAAAGTGACGGGAATGTGGACAATATCCATAGAAAAAAATCAACAATATCGTGCAATTGAGGTGTTATTAAAGGAAACGCGACTTTTCCCTGAAAACAGTTTTTGGTAAATATATTTTGATCGTCATTTCTAGAGAGAAGATCATGGCAATACAGTGAGACAGATGCTGTCCATGAACCAAAGAAAGTGCTGCTATGGTAGTTTCTCTTGTACTTGTTCCTGTCGTGGTTCATCGTTCATGACTTACATTGCGTTGTCCTCATGCATACATTCTCCAGCAATGTCATAAGGCAGTGGAGCAGCTTGAAGGTAATGTTGTTCCAAATGATTGCTAATCAGCGATATGTTGATCTGGTTGTTCAGCTTGAGCTTCATTTTGGGGCGTGCGACGGACATCATGTTTGGGATCAGCAATATGCTCTTCCAATGAAGCATCTCGAGCTTCTCTTTGAGTCTCTTGGTAGAGATGTTCGTCAATCGTCTGTTGAACTCTCCTATAGAGATAGTTTTATTATCGCAATTAGTCTGACATTCAAATCTAAGACATTCAATTTTCGGAAGAGTATATTGAGAAGGGGGAAAGAATGAGCAATGCTATATCGTCTGGTGGTGTCAACTCACGACCAGAAAGAGAAGGGGAGTGAAACTGGAATTTATATGACATCCTGAATGAATTTGTTCGTTCTGATCACACGCTCTTTTTGAATATTTTGTTCTGACGGCAAGACATTTTTTTTACCCAACCTCATGTTTATGTTAGCTTCATTGTAGGTTAGTGAATCATTGGAGGTTTTTTGTACATTTATTCTTGCTTATTCATTCTTATTCCAACTTTGGTGCCTCTTAGTGAAATTTTGTGGGAGGATTGACAATGGCTTACGGAAGAAGTCTTTATATTTGGAGGCTGACGCAAGTATTTCCAAAAGGATCTCACCTACATCGTAACTATGTATAAACAGCCAATTATTTCCAGAAGTTCTCAACAAATTTGAGTGAAATTTACTGAAAGGGTGGGCAATGGGTTAAAAAAAAATATTCGCTATTTGAGGCTGATCCAGATATTTTCGTTTTTTTCCCAATGCATAGTAGTTCCATGTTTAGAACATAATATTTTAAAAAGTTCTCAAAGAATTTCATCGATATTTTGTGGATGGGTTGGCGATGGGCTAAGGAAGCATATCGCACATCAAGTCGTGATACAGATCCAGGAATTTTCAAAGTTACCTCCCTTGCATCGTGGCTGTATGTATACTGCTCCAAAATAAAGGTGGGCAACGGGCCACAGGTTCAGATTTTAGCTCGGATCAGGGAATTTTTCAAGGATACTTCCCTACATCATTTTATATGTACACGGCACAATATCTAATTTTGTCAGCGATGGTTGATAGGCTGAATAATAAGTGGTGTTTAAATCCGTGAGCAAGGCATAAAAGAATCGTCAACGGTCACCTTCCATGCACGGTAGCTATATGCAAACAACACAATATTTGCGTTCTCGATGACTTACAGTGATGATTCGTGGAAGGTTGGGTAATGGTTTAAGGAATAATTGTTTACATTTTGGGGCAGATGTAGAAATGCTTGACGGTCATCATCCCCAGCATCGTAGCCATATATACACAGCACAGTATCTCTGAAGGTTATCAATAAAATTTCGTAGAGTGCTAAGTGATTGAATTAGGAAGAGGTGTTTGCGTTTTGAGGCAGATGTAGGATTTTTCCAATCAGCCTAAGTATTTTGGTTGAAATGAGCTATATTGAAGAAATCCCTTCTCTGTAACGTGAAAGTCTTAACATTTTATTTTTGCTGAGGGGTTCTATTTACGATGTACATATATATACTGCTCAACTAGGCTCTCTTTTCCCGTTCATCGTGCCAAACTTTAGCTCAGATGTATTTTGATCACTTTCTAAAAATTAATTTCATTTTGGAAGTGAGGTTTTATTTTTGATGTATATATGCTGCATGTTGTTGAAAATCGTTGAAAACACTTGATTTTCATCCTGAGAATGCAAGTATTGCAGAAAAAATTGAAAAGATTGTTTGACTTGAATAGCCATGAGTTATCAAAGAGCCAACTTAAGATGATGGCAATTGCGTTTTTGTGCTATAGTAGATCAACTAAAATGATTATAAGTTTAGTCTCATTTCTTCCGAAACTGTTTCCACAAAAGGTATATTTTCTGAACTTATCAGTTAAGGTATTTAAGCTCTGGAGTTCGACTCTAAAGCAGCCTGTCTTCTTGAGTTGTTGCTGCTGATTAGGGATATGCTGTTCCGTAGGATTAACTGGGGGTTCACTCTGGGGATTAGCTGGGGGTTCACTGACTGCGCGTAAGTTGTGTTATTCTTGAACACAGTGTCATGTTAAATGTTTATTTGACGACAGCAGCAATGGCGACGTCCGGAAGCCGGATTAAGACATGCACACTGTAGTTTGATTTAGTGAAAACGGAAAGAATGAAATATAATTATTCGGTTTCTGGTCAGACAACAATAGATATTGTTCATGCAATAGAAAACTATGAAAATAACTACTACCCCAGCCAAATGATGGAAAAAAATATTAGTAAATGAAAGTATGATATTGGGACAGGATCATCAAGAAATGTGTAGCGTTGTTTGAAATGAAACTGCAAATAAAATTCAATCTTTAGTGTCGCAAAAAACCTTTTCTTCACTGAGTGACAACAATGAAGAAAGAGATTGCAACCATTATGAGAGAGATTGCGATTAAGTTTGCAGAGCATTGTTGGGAAATAGTATTTAGATATTTAAAACCTACCTTGTACTTCTTATTGATTTATTCAGGAACACATTCTCCAGGCGAAAAATGTTTTGCGAATACCAATAAATCTATCATTGTCTCTTCAAATGAAGGAATCTAACCTCAATATTATGCGTGCATAATTCCTCGAGCGAACATTATTATTGAAAAAATAACCCATGTTCGTAAAGTATTATTTTGAAAGCTCCCATTCCTTCCCTGTCACTCACTCTTAAAAAATTCACTGCTCTAGATCAATTTGGTTTTCGTACCGTAACGATAATACCTCATTAGGAACTGATGAGTCATACACGTAACACAATGAAGAACCAAACAATAATAAAAATAGCAATGTTATTTATGATGAATACAATACAACAGAGTTGCGTCACGAAGTTGATTTGCATGTGTAGAATTTTGTGAAGAGTTCATAACTATTTTTTTCTAAATACTGAATGCATCCGGAAATATTTATTTTGAACATTGATATTGGCATATAAACCAATACATACCCGTTTTCTTTTAAATATATATCAAAGAGAATCATTAATATTTGTTTAATAAATCGGAGTGAACTAGGCAAACTTTGGGTTTCTGATTTTATTCTATTTGATTTGATTCTAGAATTGAATAGAATATATTCTATTTCACCGTACAAACAATTACAAATAAGTTTTTGCGTGTCTATTCCGAGGTGAGAAAATTAATAGATATAAGAAAAGGGTGATTAGTTTCAAAGCAGTTTCTAGTTGAATTTTGTCATCTTTGTTTCGAACCGAGATTACGAGAAAGGAAAGTACTTTTTTCGGTTGGAAAATTAGCAGTGGTATCTAACTTATGTTTTCATTATATTTTTGTTTCAAAATTACAAACTGTCAATTTTTTCTGTAAACATTGAATTTTTGTTTCGAAAAATGTTATTTTATATAATAACAAGTGGTTATCTTTGCAAAGAAACATTTCGATAATGGCCAATTTTATGTTGGCAATTTCAAATGGCTAAAAATGGTTAGATTTTCACTGTTATACAAAAAAATGTGGATCTCGATTGAAATATGAATACAGATGGTTGGATGTAAGGCTCACCAAGGAATTTTGAAATCTCAACGACCACATCTTATGGTAATTTTATACAACAATGTATCAATCTGAAATTCAAAAATGATTTGTTTTGAAAAGTTTCATGCCAAAAATTCGTTTAGGTATGTTTAGGTATGACGGAAAAAATTCACCTGACGTATCGATCTGTCATTTTAATCAGTGTGAGAATCAGTGTATTGGATAAATTTGAACAATCAGTGTATAAAAATATTTTCTCTAAACTGAATATTTTTTTAAAAAATCGCACATCTGCAGTATAAATGTGACCCTTATATAATTCTTTTGGTCAATTTTTAAATTCAAAATAATGTTAATACAAAGGAAATAAAATCTATACAGTCATGTGGCAATTATATCTACCTGTTACACATTTTTTTTTTAAATCTTGCCTCTGTGAGAGCATTTAGAACAGGCAATATAAAATTTAGCCGTATCAAAATATCTATATGTTGCGAATTTACTAAGTTAGCCAAAACAAATATATATATTTCTTTTTCTTTTCGGTGGAATTTACTGTGCTTCTAAGGATGTCATTAGAACAACTGATATAACAGAATCATCTAAACAATGTAATATCATTTATAATCATAAATACATTTTTCGTAAATATTTCCGTGCCTCAGTGGATTGAAGCTTTCAGTTGGACACTTGCAGACCTCCAAATCGAATCTGATCTGGTGCGAAGCCTTTTTTTCCTTCCTCATTTTCGAGGTCAATGGCGGATTAACCATCAGACAAAGTAAGTTTGTTTTTTTTTTTTCATTTTATCTTTTTTGCTTTTGTGACCAGTGGTAGATTAGCTAATTAGCTGAGTAGGCTTTTGACTCTTCCCTCCTTGCTTTCGAGGCTAATGATGGATTAATTATTTGGCTGAGTAGGCTCTTTTTTCTGTAAAACTCCCACTTTTGAGTTATCTTATTTTCGTAGGTAGCAGCAATGACGGATGACGATAACCAGACCAAAAACCAGTGACGTCATGCACCATAACTGTCACTCAATGACGTACGTTAAAAATGATGGATTCATCTCACTACAAAAACCTAATTCAGGTCGGTTTACTTTGCTGCAGTTCACAAATATCATCTACAGGAACTACTAATAACGGAGTTGGAATGGGACTCGTAGTTTTGGAATGATATCATATGGAGATATTTATTGTTTACTTTTTAGATTAAAAAAAAAGTGATGAAGCGACCCAAGCGCTGCTAAGCTTTTCGTAATTCGAAATCATTTGAGATGCAATTCGCGTCCTAATTATGTCATTTTTAGTTGGTCACAAAATATATGTCAATTCCAGTATAGGTTTTCATTATGAATACATCCCACACACACGTACACATACTAATCGACTAAACAGACCTCGAATCGAAAAACACGCTGGAGGTGAAAAACACAACGTTAACTCGATAATCATAATTTATTCTGCTGAGAAATGGGTAGAAAAAAACGCATGAGCGTACTTACATATTGTCATCTTAGTATAGGCAGATTATTGGATTTTGATATTCAGGCTTCCCTATCTTAAATTAAAGATGAAATCACAATTTGTTCAGCTTCAGCAAGTAATTTTTATCGTGCAATTTATAGGTACTATAAATAATTCTCTATGAAATACACTCATCTGGAACTGTCTAATTCCAGATAAAATCGTAAAGTACTATCAATAGATATATTTTGATTTCAAGTTTGATGGACAAATAACTATTTACAAACCAATCTCACATTCTCATATTGTTCCCAACTTGATATCAACACGGTGTATTTGCCTTCACTGATTTCTCAAATATAGAGATAAAATTAATCGTTATTTTGTATTTGAAATACGGATATTCTTAATGGAATGTTAAGCAATTTTTTAAATTAATAACAGTCCTGCTTAATCGATCATGTATCCGATGTCTTTTGGACATTTAGAAAATAAGAAAAAGAAGTGATCATGGATAATTTACTTGATGGGTTGATAAAAAGTACAATTTTTCGAAAAACAAGTGTTAATGCTATCTGACATGAAGTAAGGGATGTATTCAACATAAATTCACATTTTCAATGAACTCCAAACATTCAAAACCTATCTAGACAGGAGGGTGTAAAAAAAAACAAATAATTTTTTTCTCGGCATAAAGAGTAAATGTTAAAATTTTTCAGCCTTCTTAATCCATTACTGAGATCTGTACGCGCATTTTATACATACACACACAGGAAGCAAGACAAGCCGAAAAAACTTTGTTGACAGTTTTGGTGACCTCTTTATTTGATCGCTTCAAACAAAATGGAGGAAAGGGTATAATTTAAGGGAGGATTTTCTTTTACTTTTTGTTACGATGATATAAGACTGTGTTTTGAAAAGTTTCTTTTTCGATGACATTCTATTTTTTTTTTAGTTTAAATTCTTCTTAAAAGATTGCTTCCGGCTTAAGTTTTATGAGTTTTTTTGTAACCGAGTATAAAATATATTTTTTAGTTGCCTGAGAGATCTATCTCTACAATTACATATATAAACTTAGCAGAGTTAAAAATAGAAAAAACAACATTAATTGCTTTCTCATAGCTAAGTCCCACCCTTCTGAAACCATTCTAAAGGGAAAAAATACAAATATCGTAAATACTACCCCTTATGATTTGTACTGAAAAGTTAAATGAGTATACCCTAAGCTGGGAATAAAATGGGTTTGTAGTTTCTCGCTCGAAAGGAAAGTAAAGAAAGACTGTGATCGAGATCAAGATATATATATATATATATATATATATATATATATATATATATATATATATATATATATCCGATATCCTCCCTCTGGACTACGGAGCTGGAAGGCTGAATTCAAGCGATATATTTATTTACACCGAAATTCATCACACACTAGAGTGCTCTATTCCTATGGAAGAGCATTGCATAAGCTCACAATGGATGAGTTACCTCACTTAAAGAGTGCTCAACCCTGAATTGAGAAGCTTTAATCATTGTGTCATTCACAGACAGCTGTTTCGATGTATTACATCTCGTCAGTGTGGCAATAGACTTTATATATATATATACATATATATATATATATATATATATATATATATATATACACACACACACACACACACACACACACATATATATATATATATATATATACTTGCTGGTAAAACTATCGTGACAAAATTGGAAATCAATTGATAGTTTATAGAGATTTCATGAAAACGCTGGCTAGGCATACGTAACCCTTCTTAAACCCTTACAAATTAATTTTTCCAAAAACTGAGAATTCATTTTATCACTTTTGGCGTTAGTAGTTTGCTTGTCAAAACAGGATTCAAATTGTGCACATATTTTATTGTTATGTTTGGTCTTGAATTGGGGTGAATGTATCACGTATCTGATGAATGGACAGTTATCACCACCAAAACACATCTGTGCTATTTGTTCTGAAGTTATTCATCTGCCTTCTTATACTTTTCAGCTCAAGTGAAATAGATTTCTTCATTTATCTATCACGCTAACAAACCGCACCAATTAGGCTAGAGGACTGACAATTCCATCATTCATTTCTTATTATATCAAGAAGAAACCCCCTCTAGGTAGCATTCACATTTGTTTTCATTTTTAGGGGGAAATTGTGACTTATTTTAGTGATCATTTCCCAACAGAAGGTGGAAGAAGTAACGTATTCATTGTTATCCCATTCTTCAAATTTTTTATTTTATCAGCCCCAGCAAACGACATCAGTCACTCAATCGTTCCAGCTGCATAACTAAGCATACCTGTTATATCGGAGTTTAATTAAGTTGTTTCCATTTTCACTATTATAACTTTATCGGTACGTATTATAGCTAATGGGTTCAACTTAAAAAAAGAAAGAAAACGCTAAACTGATGAGCTTTTAAAGATTTAGCGGGAACCGATAGCTGATACAGCTTTCCAAAAAGATATAGCATGCCAAAATCAGATGATCAAGGTGTACATGATTAAATGAAAAAAATCTAATTAAACCTTGGATTACATTCAATACAATATATTTAAAACTCAATGTCTAAGCCACATCTTATTAGAATTTCAGCTGTTTATGTCTGTCTGTATGGGTTTCAGAACAAAAAGCCGAAAAAAATATAAGTTAGCAGTTATCTACGCTTCCGCTAATTTTTTACCGGTTCATGAGTTTGACGTTTTCGTTATCTGTAATCCTACATAGCTTACACTTATGATTTGCTGGCTTGTCACGGATGAATGCCAAGGAAAATTGACAGCTCCAAATATACAAACTAATTCACAAATTGTTCTTATAATCTTTCTTTTTTTAAATTTGATAAAATACTAAAAGTATTGAGTAACCCCAATGACACGGATGTTGTTCAATACTTTCAAAGGCGTCAGATTTCTAATTGAAAATATTAATTCATTTCAAAAGTACGATTGTCATTCATCTCGAAATCGCGCTACGCCAAATACTGAAGGCACATGAGGTACAAAATTTCAAACGTCGAGAAAAATAATATTTACAGTTATATATGCACACGCTAAAATAAGTTTATTCACACACACACACACACGCACACATACATGTAACACATACACATAAACACATACGTGGGCTGTAGCACTTGTATCATCATATGTAGGCAGTTGGATCCAAATTGGCAAAACGTCTCTTTTTTTCTAATGTATATAAACACGCGTTCATACAACAACATGCACAAACATACACATGTACATACCACAACATGCAAAAACATAAACACGCATGACCACGCAGATAGATAGATAGATCCGAGGGTTTTCCCACTTTTTTTCTGAATATTTTTTGACTTTTTTCAAGTGTGTTCGATTTTGAAGGCATTTTCTTTTCCGTCCACCTCGAATACATAATATCAAACCATCTCGAGTAGCCCCTCTTACAATGTACTAACCTTCCCCAAACACATTTTTCACTTTCTATTCCCGAAAGAAAGTTATGACAAAAGATACTTGTAATGCAGGATATACATTCTGTTTATTGGAACTTCTGATAACATGACGCTATCATCAACCGCACATTACAGAATGAACAAGGCACTCGTTTGTCAAAGTGAGAAAGTTACTTATCCAAAGATTTTCATGCAAATCTTATCGTGCTTACAACACATATGACTCGAACTTAACAGAAGAATGGCCAGAATTTTTCTGCTAAAAATGAGGCCAATAGTGGCACCATCAAGTGGTGGAAACAGACAGCAAGTGATTCGACCTGCCCCTGTGCTAGACTATTCCTGGTCTACCAGAGGGAATGAGTATTATCAGTTTATGAGGTGGAAAATAATACTTTGTTTATACAGTGGAAAATATCACTTCTGTTTTTTTTTATGTGGTGGAAAAATATTATTTTTGTTCCTTCAGGTAGTGGATCAATATGACTTTTGCTTGTTCATGTGGTTGAAAATTAATACATTTGTTTGTTTGCTTCCTGTGGTGGATAAACAGTATTTTAGTTTATTTATGTGGTGGAAAAATATCACATATGTTTGTTTATGTAATGGATAGATATTACTTCCGTTTGTTTATGTGGTGGATAAGTACTACTTTTGTTTATATAGTGGAAAATAATATTTTTGATTGTATATGATTGTGAAAAATAATACTTTTTTGTTTGTTCTTATGGTAGATAAATATTGCTTTTGTTTGTTATGTGGTGAAAAAATTACATTTCATTTGTGTATTACCTAATTTGTTTATTCCATATCCCCTTAAGTTGCTTTAAAACAGGCCAAATGCATCTGAATTATGATTTAAAAAGGCAAAATATATCATGTTCTGAAACAGATCTCAGTCTTTTCATTTACATATTTTCAATTACATACATATATGAATATAGATATGTGTGTGTGTGTGTGTGTGTGTATGCGCGTGTGTATGTGTATATAGTAGATATAGTACAAATCAGGTTTGCAATATCGCATAATATGATATGATATAATATAAGGCAATGTCTGATATGTGATGGATTTATTTCATAGATAGCTCGATACATTCAACTTTAAACTCCAAGAGTTAAGTTGGTTTAGTGTAGAACTGGAAAATCGAATCCAAGTTGATTTTACGGTAGAAAAAGCAAATCTATTTCCCACTATATATATATATACATATATATATATGTGTGTGTGTGTGTGTGTGTGTGTCATTTACCAGATATTAACCCTTCTATCATACTTTATCCGCTTGATGATGAGTGTTCTCTGAGATTTTGTGATACAATATGGTCATTATTCCATGAATTAATTGGACAAGTATCATCAATTTTGTTATTTTGATAAGGTTTAGATCAATGGGTTTTTTGTGAGAATAATTCAGTTGTTTTTAACTTTTAAAAGATGAGTAACAGTAAAGACTATGGTATTTATATAAGGTTAAATGACCTCTCGTATATACAAAGATGTACATATGTACATATGTGCATATGTATGTATTGTATTAGGAAAATTACAGTAAGCCCTTGGTTTAACGAACGCTGATATAACTCGGAATTTAGCGTACATTTTAATCTTACATGCATTGCGTATGCGCCTCCAGAGTTTGCTTCCAGCTTTGTGAAGTTGGATATTTTATATTTAGATTTAGATATTTTTGTTGAATTTCGGTATTAGAAACCGTTTCTAAATATTGAATATCAGTTTAGATTTTTCAGAGGTTTTTCGGAAAGTTTTCATATTTTTAGATTTTTTGGTAAAATTTTGATACTTTTAGATATTTCATATTGTTTTACTAATTGTTTCTCAATTTTCAAGTAAAATAGTGGGGAAAATGTTTTTCATTGAATAACGAGTAAATATGCTTAATAACACCCTAATGAACAAACTAAAGTATTTTGTGTTGGACTCCGTAACATTTTCGACAGTGACTGCCTTGGCTCAAAAACTGGATACTCATTTGTGTCCATTTGTGTCAGTGGCATATCTATTTCATTGCAATTTTTTTCCTATTTAAGGAATTTTTTTATCATTTATATATGAAAAAAACAACTCTTTATATCAGAACAAAAATCCGTCTTATATCAATTTTAAAGTTACCATACAGTGGGTAACACAGAAAAACGTCACGTAGATCATCTAATTTCTTACCCCTAAATTTATAAGTTTATCTCCAAGCATAATTTACTTGTGAACATTCTTTGTGACGAATTGATACATTTAGGTGTGACAAATTAGAATATCCTTCAAATTCATCGATGTAATATTCTTTTCGGTGGGAAATTGAAATTTTAGGTTAAGATTCATTTCTTAGAACCTGGCAGTTTTCGTGGGAAGATTTTTGTTGTCTATCAGTTTAAGTTGCTCTCCATCCAATACAGTCTAGATCATCCGAAAATTTGTTAGTTTTTTAGGGAAAAAAACTTTTGATGGTTTTACGAGGGGTGCGGTCTATTTACAATGTAATAATAACAGGGCTGAATTAGACACTTTCCACCATTTTTACGGAGCTTTGGTTTACATAATTTACCTTTTTTTTCTATTTTCTGAATAACTGTATTTTGACATTCAAGACTTCATATTATTCAAATATGAAAAATTCTCACATGACATGAAAGTTAATCACTGAAAACATAAAAGAAAAAAAAACGAATAGAAAAAAACGCACGTATTTTCAATTCATAGCCCTTTCATTTTTGGTGGTATCGAAAAAAATTTCTTTTTCTATGGACTTCTTCGTTTGTCAGGAACTAAAACTGAAAGATTCCTTCCAGCGAATTTTACTTATTTGTTCTCAATAGTTTTATATCATAATCCAACTTTATATTGTGCCAAAGCTACTTTTACATTAAGATGTTTGAATTTGAAGAGTAAAAAGCGTAAGAAAATGTCCTTCAGGTAACATTTGATTTAAGGGACATTCACAATCAACAGATAACTGTTCACCTCAATTAGTCTATTAAACCGAGGGTTTACTGTACTTTGATGTTTACGCACATGGAGCTTGTCAGAAACCAAAATTGTTATTAAAATTGTCAACAAAGGTTTCTTCGGATCTCAAGTATGTCTGTCTGGCTATGTGTGTTTCACGCGTACAGGCTGCACCAATGGAAGGAAAGGCCCGAAAATTGAAAATGTCTTTATTACGTCTGCAAAAAGTTTGATGGCATATAGGTTTTGAATGGGGATTCAATTTGCAATGTAAGTTTATGCTAATTTGTGCCATTATTTTGTATCTGACGATTAAGTCCCTATCCATTGTTAGTTCTCCCGGCTGTGTTCATGCTTGTTTTTGCTTTTGAAATTTTTTACTTTTTAGTTAAGTTTTATCACTGACTAGTAAGATGCGAGACAAGTAACTTATTCATTGATCACCTGTTTTTTTAAATGTTCTATTAATCACCCCCAACAGAGCATGTTGCTAAAAGACAATGGTCACTGGACAGTTTCCAGTGAATGACTGACCAGACATGACATTATTTCAACTTAAAATATTCTCCGTTCATGCATTCTAAGATCGACAAATTTGCTTGCATTTCTAGTGAATTTTGTAAAGACTTGGGATGCATTTTGATTAAATGATGTGTACTCTCTAAGTAAATGTAAGTAAGAGGAATTTGAAGTCAAACATGCGAGTATATTTTTTCTTGTGGTTTTGACCAAACGATGTGTGACTTCTGCGATTATTATAACTCGAGCCTAAACCAATTCAGCGGTAATAAGTATCCTTGAATATTCCGTAAATAACATATTTTCCGTCGAGCCAGCATCCATCTCGCAATGATGCATACTCCTGAGCAAAAATGAGCCAAGCATTTATACGATAACTCTGATTTTATTAAATAGAAGCAGAATATATGACATTAATGTACAACAGAATAGCTAAATTTGTTTATAAGGATATTTGAAAATTTTGATAGCCTTATCTGTTATCTCCATGTATTGATCAAGAACGTTCAGATTAAATGCACTTGAATGATTTAATTTGTTGAAATCAAAAACTGCATTGCTGGTCTTCGTCAAGCAGGAAAGTCTCAATCAGATAATCAAAAATTTTCAAAGCCCTTTGAAGATATCAAGATTTCATCGACTGTAATTGAGATATTGACTCTCCGTTCTGGAGGATCTAAAATGACAACCTGAGACTACACAAGGATGAAAGTGACTCTTCTGAAACATTGTAAATATAGTAATAATACAGGCACAACATTTCAGAAATTCAAAACAAATTTAAAAAGGTTGGTTTCCGTTACAGTGGTATCCAAAGAACGTAGCAGACCAACTCAAATTTGTGTCACCATGATACACAGCAGGACCGACTTTAAGCCGATTGGTACACTTGCACCCGATTAGACCCCGCTTCTAAAGGGGCTCTAGGGTATATTCTAGCCTTGTCAAATCCACACAACTCAACATCCCAGATGAACGAGACAGTTATAGAGAAGAGCAATAATATTAATTTTCTTCTGAATTTCCAAAGATTCAAAGGGTTTGTTTACACTGTTTATATTTTGAATTCTTAACAATATACTTGAATTAAATAATGCTAATTAATTACAAAAGAGGGTACAAATATTTCTATGAAATTTTCAGGTGCACAATTTCATTGCTTTCCATGGTACTATATGAAGTTTATTCATAATATCTCAGATTCTACAATCACTTAGAATACTTCCAATTGTTCCCGGCAGCTCCAAAGGCCGACCCTGATAGGCAGTGCCCGGATCATTTTCACCAATGGCATAAATCACGTTTAGAGCTGTCTACAAATACTTCAGAAAGCTTTCTCTGATGGTTTGGTAAAACCTTTCACCAAGAAATCATGGTTTGTATGTCAGTCTTTGTCTGATGTTTTGGCCTGGTCAGTCGCCAGATCTTAACCCCATAGAGAACACACCGACACATTGTACCAACCTGGGAACCAGTTTTGAGAAACAGATAGAGATAAATGGAACAACATTGAGTAAAACACTGCAAAAGACTATTAGACAGCTTGCCCAAACGGCTCGGTTCTCTGAAATAAAACGAAGGAAGGTTTATCCCATACCAAATCGTACTCTGCTGGCGAACATTGAATGCAGTATTGTATAACATGGCCAGATACTTCACCTAGAACTGTCACTACAAAATTTTACTTGAAAGGAGTTTGATCAAAAAGCTTTGCTCGTTTTTATTTATTTATTTATTCATTTTTGCCTAGGTGTGTGTCAAGAAAATTATTCATTGATGTTTTTTGTCAGTGAATGGAGTCAAAAAGGAAAAAAACACAGGAAAGATCACCATTGCTTCTAAGTAGCGCCTTTCCTTTTCATTTAAACTGAACAAAAGGCCTGAGCAGATACAGTATACGTACTGTTTTCCAACGCGATAGTATTGAATAAAGAAAGTCGTAAATAGCTGTGAATCTGTTTTAACGCTGTTAACATTGAAGATTAGGTGTATGTGCATACGTAAATATAGAATGGAAGAGAATCCTGGTGTCACTTGAGGTCGAAAAAGAGTGGTCTTAAAACTCAAAAGCGATGTCGCTTGAATGAAAGGTAAAATATCACGTTTGCTGACAATCATTGCCACTCAACGCCTAAAATCTTGGGATCACGAGTATTTTTTTTTGTTTTTGTTTAAGGCTATTCCCCCTTATTTTTTTTTTTGATAAGCTATAAAATGATATGCCAAATTGGGAATATCTACTTGTATACTGAAGAGTGTTACTTTTGTATGTCTTTAACCATGGACACTTCCCTTAGAAAGTAACCATTTTGCCAATAAGTATATCTCCTACGCAGCTCTCTTTTACAGCTCAGTCTCTTATACCTCCCACCACCACGACCTGCGATAGTTCTGCCTGACAAACCATCCTAAATATGGTTGGGTCTGGGGATGATCAAAAGTAATTCTCATATAAATCTTTTACATACAGTATTTATTCCTTCACTCTACGCCATTTCGGCTTAAAAAAGAAAACTTTTATAGGAAGATTTTAGTTTCGGATAGCAAAGTTTCCTGATTTGTTTTTACAGTGATTTTCTATTTTTCTCATATTTGACCTTTTTTGTTTTTATTTTAATGGAATTTAACAAAGTATAGTTACCTAACTCGAAGCGATACACCAGACCGAAATTTAATACCTGAGTCACAAGGATAACCATTAGATTGTCAACGGTGAGCATGGGCATCCGATTGGGGGGAACAAACGGGGCATTCCCTGACCTCCAGATCAGTAGGGGGGTGAAAGCTGGAACCTTATTGTCAATAAACGACAATAGCGTAGCATGATTGCTTTATGTAAACTCAACATAATGTTCCAATATGAAAAATACTATCATCATTCGCTGGTGCTCAGTCCATTATGTTGCCCCGGGGTCAGGTCATGTATCTCCGTCAACGGTCAAGTGTACCATCTAAAACAGTGTTCCTTAAAATTTGTACTCATTGAGAACTCTTGAAATAAATTCCATGTCTCAGGGAACCCCTTCTTTGAAATTATTATATATCTTTATAAATCTTTTTCTTTCTCTTTCGCCAAGTTAGATTTCATAGAGTAAACATTTTTTCTGATAACTGGCTTAAGCAAAAAATAACTTAAGGTTTACACAGGTTTATTGACAATGCAAAAAATAACATAAATCAATCTGCTTGTTCAAGAGTCCTCTTAAGGTGGTTTTCATTGACATTAGAAAAAAATCAAACATATCTGTATTCTAAAAAATAAACATAAATAACCAGCAACCTATAAAACACATAGACGGATCAAAACCAGATAATTGCAACGATAACTTTATAATTTATGTAGACTATTGAAAAGGGATAAGATAAATCAATACTATACGTCATATGGGTCAAGGAAATGTTATTTTTAAAGCCAATGTGAATAATGGAATTTGCTTTTCTAATTTGAAACCTGTATTCATCTTTTGGCACGCAAATACTTAATTCGAGGTCGAACTTTAAATAAACACCCACAGATTCCATCTTCAAATGACAGGAGACAAATTTGTTGATCTTGATACTTGTTGAACAAGAAAAACGCTTGCCCACACATGTAAGAAGTTGGAAACTGCGACAATATTCATTGGTTTTCTATGAATGGCACGACTCTTTCCTTTCAGAGATTCAGAATGTATCCTGGGATAGGTCAGCAATCATATATTGAGTGCACGATCAGACTGCAGATCACAAAGTTCTTCTCAATCTCTTTAAGTCAACTTCTCGGTATAAGCAGACGATTCAGAGCATTGGTTCTGTTGGAAAGGAGGGAAAATAATGTTCAATTCTGACCAATAGTTTTTCCCGGTGGGTTTCACTAAGACTTGATATTTTCTGATGTGCTTCTTCACTCTTGAGCCCCGGTAGTAGTTGAAACATTTCAAGATATTCTTTTCTAACGTGATTTTTCGGAAGATTAAGTTCTTTTGAATCTGCAAATCTTGTCACTTGAAGTCAATACATTTTACCCAAGGCCTTACAATGACTTCTTTAACTGATTCATGAGATGAAAGATTTATGCAAGGTAGGTGAACTTCTGCAACCATTTTTCAACACCAAAGTACTTGGGAAACTCCAGCTTATTGTTTTCTGCTCACACATCATATATAGAACTCTTCCTCTGCTCAACTACCGGATTTATGGATGTAGCTAGAGATTTATGTGATCTTCGTTTTAGTTTTCATATATTTTTTAAATGTTCCAAAGAGTTTTTGTTTAATGAAGATCTTTCACAAGAAAAAACGAAACCTCTTATTTGACCATCCATCGATGGGGCACCATCAGTACTGATGCTAACAATTCTTCCAGGAGTTTTCGGGGGTGGTAATATGAAGACAAATTATTAAACATATCTGTTCCTTTACTCGTCTTAGGCACTTTTTTGGAACAAAAACGATTTCTTGATTTTCATCTTCATCGGCAAATCTTACAAAACTGCAAATTGACATCTCTTGGTAAGATCTGTTGACTGATAAACCTGGGTAGAAAAACTTAAATTTTTCAGTTCAACGCGCAAAACCTCTTAATTGTCATATTACATGTCACCAATACTTTGTCTTATTATATTGTTTGAAAATGAAGCATTCGAATTCTCGTACTGCATATTCTCTCAACATTTTACACACTGGTAGTATTAGACTCTCACCAACTGTGTCACTTTTCAGTGCAATGAACTCTGCAGCTAAATAACTTGCCTCTTGAGCAGTTTCACTTACTTCATTTTTATGTGTGTGTATCTGTGTATGTAGAAATCTTTTGTGTGTATTTATACATAATGAACATTCAAAGACAAAATTTAGATTAGCACACGAACAGCCCTTCAAAAGATTTGCTGGATCATGGGTATCCCCCTCCCCTGACAACGTATCATAGGTATCCCCCTCCCCCGGCAACGTATCATGGGTAAGGTTCCCCCAGTAAAATTTCGAACTATGGGGTGAAGTCAGTTAATGGGCAAATTTTTGTTTTGGAGAATGATATGGGGAGAAGGGAAAAAATTTGTGACATTATTTCTTTGTATAAATAGAGAAAAGTATTTTTGCAAAATACTCAAGGCATTTTTCAAATTTTATTGCATCATAAATATAAGGTTATGAGATCAAGCCCCTAAACTTCAAGATATTTATTGAATGTATAAAAAAAAAGACAAATATTTGAATTATCCATTTTTATATCTTTTGAAAAACAAAACTCTGTTTTTTGTTTTTTAAATAAAATTTTGACATCACTTACAAAAATTCATGATGCACGACCTTTTGTTCTTTTTTTTTTTTTACATTTTTCAGAGAGTGGTATGGTTTGCTTCTAAAACGGAACAAAAACCTAACTTAATATATATACATCTTAGAATTCTGACTGCCTCGGACGAAAATGTAAGACATAACATTTTTCTGTGTATTTTTCAATTAGAAAAAAAACAAAACACCTTTGCTAGAAATAAAAAGGAACCCGAGTGTTTCGGGAAACTCCGTTAAGGAAACGCTAATCTATCAGTGGTCATACAGTGGTGCATAT
This sequence comes from Thysanoteuthis rhombus, assembly GCA_963457665.1. Classification (NCBI taxonomy): domain Eukaryota; kingdom Metazoa; phylum Mollusca; class Cephalopoda; order Oegopsida; family Thysanoteuthidae; genus Thysanoteuthis; species Thysanoteuthis major. The sequence goes on from OY735200.1 coordinate 74,148,662, forward strand.
GTGCTTAAACTACAAATGGCAGATGAATGCCTATCGTGTAACATGTTTGCCACTGAGCTATCTACCGAATATATCCTTCTGTTGCCTCCCCCACGCCCCAAAATGGAAAATTAGCTGCGGACGCCTATGACTTGGAGGCTGCTATTCTTAGTAATAGTTTGCCACAAGGTTATATTTTCAGGGCATCCAATTTACTTCCAACAGCTTGCAAGACCATAATAAAGATACAATTGCTCTTTCAAGTAGATAATTTCATTTACTTTTGTAATGTTGTTTCTACTCGGTGGTGATACGGTCGATTAGATACTTTAACCAGCAACCAATTGAATGCTAAAAATACTGGATAGGTGAATAATACTAACTCTTAAATAGAGCTGATAATATATATATATATATATATATATATATATATATATATATATATATATATATATATATATATATATATATATATATATATATATATTACACGGATAATGAGTCCGTCGGCTTAGACAGATTTAAAGAAAAATGGGGCTGCTGCACGAATCGAACCTGCCACCCGTTCGA